>JABUQX010143380.1:25000-37389 GCA_015478945.1 Trachelipus rathkii | reverse complement strand
CCTATTCCGTAGTCACAGGCGTCTGTACCTATAAAAAATGGCTTGGAATAGTCTGGAAAAGTTAACTGAGGTTGAACCACCAATTTCTCTTTTAAGAGTTCAAATGCTTTTTGGTGTTCTTCCTTCCATTCAAACTTAACATTCTTTTTTATTAAGTTATATAATGGTTTCGCAATTAGTGCAAAATCACTAATTAAAAAGCGAAAATACGAGAAAAAACCTAATAAGGATTGTGTTTCTTTAACACTTGTTGGAGGGACGAAACTCTTCATCGATTCTATCTTCGCTGGATCTGGTGAAATTCCGTCTCTTCCTATTTTAAATCCTAAATATAGTACTGAAGTCTGTAGAAAATGACATTTTGTCAATTTAACTCTTAATTTATTTTCTCTAAACGCAGTAAAAACTTTCCTTAAGTTTTCAAAATGTTCTGCCTTATTTTTACCCATGATTAAGACATCATCTAAATACACTTGGGCAATAGGTCCTAATAAATGGTTCAACGCAACTTGCATTGTCCTAGCATAGGTACTTGGGGCATTTCGGTGCCCAAATAATAATCTGGTTGGGCAGAATAATCCTTTCCTTGTACGGAAAGCCATTAATTTCTGTGTTTCCTCCTCGACTTCGAGGGAATGGTAAGCGTCGATTAAATCACAACTAGTAAAAATCGTACTGCCTCCTAGGGACGAAAATATTTCGTCTATTGAGGGCAATGGGTACACATCTGGGACGCTGAAAGAGTTCAGGTACCTATAGTCTATACAGACTCTTGGTTTGTTTGAATTCTTTTTGGCCACTACCAATAGAGGTGAACTATGTGGCGAATAGCAAGCTTTAATATATCCTTTCTTTAAAGCTGCGTCGGTGAAATTATCGATGTCTTCCAAATAGCGATGTGGGAGACGATACTGTTTTCTAAAAATGATCTTTGGAGCATCTGGGGTAAGTTCTATTTCAAACTTCTGTATGGGACACACAGGAACTGCATCATCATCTAGAGCAATAACGTCCTTGTATTCCATTAACAAATCTAGAAGTTCTTCTAAATGCTCAGGTTTCTGTAAAATAGAGACATCTGCCTCTTCTTTACTTAAATTATCTGTTATAATCTCTCTGTATGCATTTTTCAACTGTTTATCTGACAGATTTTCTGAGCAGGTTACTATACAAGTAGATCCTATTTGCTTATTTTCTGTAGCAGTTGCAGTTTTATTAAAATATTCTTTTTCATTAATTTTTAAAATAGGATGACATTTCCCTATATATTTATTTCTTCTTAAATAAAAAGGTTTGTCACTTAAATTAATATAACTCAATATAACTTCATTGTTTCTTACTGGGCACACAGAGTTTGCAAAATATAATGGCCCTAAGGAAAAAGCAGGTGTTATTAAACACTTCTTTTCCAGTTTCAAATCTCTTTTATTCTCAGGTCTGACTTTCAAATAACCATAAGATTGAGCAGGTGCCATTGTTTCTTCTATTAATAACAATTGAACTTCTATTTCTTCATCTGCTATTAAAGGTCCTTCCTCTACTGGAGGAAGTTGTAAATTTTCTTTGTTCTCTTGAAGAACAACATTATTTTTATTTATTTCTATCTTTGTAGGCTTCTTCAATGAGCCTTTAATAATTTCTGTCTTTGTAGGCTTTTCCAATGAGCCTTTATTAATTATTCTCTTTGTAGGCTTTTCCAATGAGCCTCTATTAATTACTGGTTTACAGTTATCACTGTAATTGTTTAATTTAAACTTATCATTCCTATTGGAATTATCTATAAAATCTTTTCTATGATTATTAATCATTCTGTCTTTCTTAGTTATTTCTTTCTCTTGTTTCATGAGAAAGAAGCTTCCTAACTTGGCAAAGATTTTAACTTTTATTTCGTTATCCTCTTCTTTAAGATTTAAATGCGATGAAGAAAGGTCTATTGTTATAGGTAGAGTAGCTAAAAGACTTGTACCTAATAAAATTCCATTCCAAGCTCCAGTGCTTTCAGTTTTACACACTAAAAAGGTAACTGGGTAATACTGTTGGTGTAGTCTCAAAAGTAGATCAACTTCTCCTATAGGGTGGATCATCTGAGTTCCAATCCCTTGGACTATAATACTAGCCTCTTTAAGAGACAGTTTAAATCTTCCTTCTCTTTCTATTTCCTTTAATCTATCCAACGATATCAAACAGGTTGTGCTCCCTAAATCTAGTAGGCTATGAACTTCAACCTCGTTCTGACCTTTTGTTGGAGTCAAAAATATTGACAAAAAATAATGACATCCCAATTTTGGGGGTCTAATTCCTACACCAAAGAAGCTGGAGGTTACTATAACACCTCTCTTCTTTAAGCTTGAAGTATTTTCTTTAATTACTGTTCTGTTTACCATTTCTTCATTTAAATCTTTGCCTAGAATCAAAAATTTTGTTCTCTTTCCCAGAGAGATGTCTGGTGTAAAAAACTGTTCGTTCTCTTCTTCTTCATCTTCAGCTCCAGATATTTCTTCTTGTTCTGGATCAGCTTGATGATTTGTAATCAAATGAACTCTGGTTGTTTTCTTGGGACTCTTACCTTGATAGCTACGCTCATTCTTTGAGTAAGAGTTTGTCTTTCTTATATTTGAATCATTCTTTATCTCGACTTTTCGAGCTTTAACCCCATTATCAAAATCATTGGGGTTATTGTATGGTATTACCATGTTATTTTCATTCTCTTTAGGGATCCACACAGGGGCATTCTTGCAATTAGACGTCGAACCCCGGGCATGGAATCTTTTACATACTCTGCAATATGTGGTATTCCAACCACAGTTTCTAGAATGATGACCTAAAGATTCACATTTTAGGCAATAGTCCATTGACTTTATCTCTTTACTGGAGAGTTTCTTAACTACTCCCTTATTAAGTCTTATATTTGGAGAAGGGCTTGTCCTTTTTCCTGAAAATTTAGAAGTATTCTTTTTATTTCCCCATTCCATGGTTCTGTTCCTCATGGAAGGGTTATATGTAGTTCTTTCTTTTCTAACTTCACTGTTATTAGTGCTATTGTTCTCTGTATAGAATACTCTAGCTGTATTTCTTCTATCTTGTTCTGCTCTATGGTTAGTTTGGAACAAGACTCCTTCTTCTATCTGGCTAAGTTTCTACGAAAAACTCAAGTCTGGATTAAAGACTTTTAAAACTTTTTCTCTAAGTCTTCTATGATCTCTGAGTTCTTCCATACTCTCTAAAATCTTAGTCATAATTAAGATATTTATCTGTTGAGAAGTAAATCCAAAAGAAGTCTCGATATCGATGAGTTTTCTCTGATATTCCCAAAGGAGATTCTTCAAGTCCAACATGAATTCAGTAAGAGTTACATGTGGTCTCCTTTGAAATTTCATGAACTGTTTCAAAAGACAGAAGATTGTCTCGGCTTTTTCTGGTTTGAGAAAAATCTTCAATTGAATCAAAAAGTCTTCTAGGGTCTTGCACCTAGAAAAGCTATTATCTTTCAGAATATATTGGCGGGCCTCTGATGTGAAATCAGAAGAGATTGTAGTCTTAGCATAGTCTATTTTCTGTCTTTCAGTTATTAGGCCTAACGTGCGTATCTTCTCTTGTAACGTAGAAAGATAATCTTCAAATTTAATTCCTACCCAAGCTTGTGTCTTGGTATTTCTTCCATACAATTTTAATTCTTTAGGTAATTCTGGAAATGGAGGGGTAAACGCAGCGTTTGGATAATATCCTCCATAAGGGGGTCCATATGGATATGGATTGTAACCATGTTGCATTGTTAGGAAGGGGTTGTTGCCAACCTGTGGGAGGTGGCTGCATACTTAAGGGATTATTTAAAATATTTTGGGATGGCCCCCACGGATTCTGGGGTTGTCCTCCATATAGAGTTTCACTTGGTTGGTTCTGTCCCCAAGTTCCACTAAACTCACTTCTATTGTTAAAAATTTCTGTTTGGCCATTCCAGGAAGGGTAAGTTTTCTTTTTATTTGAAGGGGGAGTGGCCCCCGATGTATTTAAATGTATATTAAAGGTATTGTCCAAAACATTTGTCTTTTGGAGCACCTTAGGTATTCTTGCTTTATTTTCTGTATTTCCTGGTTGATGCCAATCCCAAGCTGTTCTCTGATTTGGGTTTAAAGACATTGTATCAATGTTAGAAGGAGGTAGATATACTGGAGGAAGTCCCATATCCTTTTGTGTGGGTTCCCTTATCTTGGGTTTAGTCCCAGTATTCTCTTCTGTTTTCTGTCCATCAGTAGTCTTTACTTCTGTTATATCATGTTCTTCATCTTTATTAACATCTGTATTATCTGTTTTATTTGTATCATCCATGTCCTCATCCATGTTCTCTGTTGAATCTTTATTTTCTAAGTCTTTATTATCCCCTTCAGCTCCTCCTGAAGCTCCATTAGGGTCAACTGGTCCGGCTATAGCCCTTTGAACCAGGTAGCAGAGAATGAGAAACAATGTAGAAAATACGAAGACTGTAAAGACTATTGGTTCAAACATAGTCATGATTAAACTTTAATTAATTCAAATTAATCAATTTATAAAGTTTCTGAACTATTAAACAATCCTATTTGATTGTTAAGACACTATAATGTTTCTAAAAAAAAAAAAAAAAAACACTAAGTTTTCTCAAAAATATTTTTTCAAAATATTTCAAAAATATTCAAACTGTTTTCAAATATTTTTCAAAATTTTCTATGTTCAAAGAAAATATTTATTCACTATTAAATTTAAAAACTTAAAATTTAATCACTTTCGATTCTAAGTTCAAAATAAAAATAATTTTCTTTCAAAATTATTTAAAAATTTCAAAGTTCAAAAAATAAAAATAATTTTCTTTCAAAATTATTTAAAAAAAAATCAAAGTTCAAAGTTCAAAAATAAAAATAATTTTCTTTCAAAATTATTTAAAAAATATCAAAGTTCTATTTGATAATTATATTTAATTAGTTTTCTGTACTGTAATTAAGAAACAACTATCCCCTTTTTCTAGTCGGGTGTGTTCTTAAAATGTTAAAGGTCAACTTATTTGTTCTTCTTTGTCAAAGGTTAAGCAAAGATCACCTTATTTGTTCTACTGTTCTTCAAAGTTCTTCAAAATTGTTCTATGTTCTTCTATTAACTGTTCTCTGGGTTGAAATCAATCAATTTATATACCAACAAATTTATTTTTCCAATTCTGTTATAATTTGTGGTTTTTATAATCTCTGTTGCAGTAGAATAATTTTTAAAATGTTTCAGGTCAGTAAAATAAATTTTCAATTTTTCTGTATCTAAATATAACAATTCTGTTATTTTTTAGGTCAAAGAAAACAATTTCTAATGTTTTAGATCAAAAATATAATAATTTTCTGTATTTTGGGTCAATTAGGGCAATTTCTGGGTCGGTGACCTTTTTTGACCTTTTTTCTGACCTTTTGACCTTTGGTGACCTTTTGACCTTTGGTGACCTTTGGTGACCTTTGGTGACCTTTGGTGACCTTTGGTCTTAGTAACTACTTTCTGGGTGGTCTGGGTCTTGTCCAAAAGGTTTTACCTTACTTTGATAATTATTAATTATATTTTTGTTAAATTACGGATTTTCGATAATTAAAAAAACTTATTTTTTAATTCACTCAAAAAAAAAAAAAACACTTTTTTATTTTCAAAAAAAAAAAAAACACTTGGCTTCCTAAGCCACACTAAAAAAAACGGGTTAAAAAAAACCGAAATCGAAATTTTACCACCTGTAAATATTCGCGGGGCTACGACAAATATAATTAATGCATAATTATAATGAAAAAGTAATTAATAGATTTATTATTAATAAAAGCAAAAAAGATATATATATATATATATATATATATATATATATATATATATATATATATATATATATATATATATAGATAAAATATATATATATATATATATATATATATATATATATATATATATATATATATATATATATATATATATATATATATATATATATATATATATATATAGTATATATATATATATATATATACTATATATATATATATATATATATATATATATATATATATATATATATATATATATACTACTATATGATGTGTTATTAGTGTTGTGTGTGTATAGAATGCTGCGCGAAAAAGGGGAAAAGAAATGGGGGGAAGAAATGAAGGAAAATGAAGTCAATGGGCCCAGATTTCAATCCCCTCTCTCTGGAGGCAATTTCCCCATCCAATACACCACTTTCTCGCCCCTCAATTCTACTCTTACCCCTCCCTTACAACTCTATTCATACGTTATACTGAATGAATATTAATAGAACAATTCACGAACACATCTTTTTGATGATTCAACAATTTTCCGTTTCAATTTATGGTTTGCTATCACTTTGTTTTACACTAATCTTTCTATAGCTCTAATTACTTTAATTTTGATAATTAACTAAAAAAATTTTCACAGAATTGATTTACTAACTCTACTCTATCGTTTAGTACAGAGGTTCTCAAACTGGGGTACGCGTACCCCCAGGGGTACGGGAAGGGATTTTCAAGGGGTACGTAAGGTCAGTAGAAATATGCATCTAAGTACGCCAATCATATTATAAAGTATAAACGATTATATATATATATATATATATATATATATATATATATATATATATATATTTGTGTAGGCTCGCTATAAAAAAAAAGAAAGAGATATATGCTGCTCTCATATATATATAAGTGTGGCGACTCCAGAGACAGTATGATGAGAGTTACATCAAATACGGGTTCACCTCAATTTATAAAGGCAGTCGAATACAACCACAGTGTGTCGTATGCTACAAGGTCTTGTCTGAAGGTTCTATGAAACCTAGCTTTCTAAAGCGTCATCTACATGGCTGTCATACAACTTTAAAGGATAAAGATGCAAGCTTCTTTAAACGAATGGAAGGTGGTGTGAAACATTCTCGTCTTGATAAATCTGGTCAGTCACATCAGCAATCTCATGCAGGTCTTCTTGCATCATATAAAGTATCACTCAAATCAAAAAAAAAAAAAAAAAACCGCATACGATTGCTGAAACCCTCATTCTTCCATGTTGCAAAGATATTGTAAGTTGCATGATAGGTGAGGCTGCTGCAAATAAATTAAATTATGTGCCTTTATCGAACGATACTATTCAGCGAAGAATTTCTGATATGGCAGAAGACGTCAAGCAACAAGTGATCGAAGAAATTAAAACGGCACCAACCAAGATGTTTTCCATACAACTCGATGAAACTACAGACATTAGTAACTATGCACAGTTGCTTGTTTTTGCAAGGTATATAAAAGATGGAGATTTTAAAGAAGAATTCCTATTTTGCCACTCATTGGAAGCCTCAACTACTGGAGAAGATATTTTCCAGACAGTCAACACATTCTTTGATATCGTAGGACTTTCTTGGAAAAATGTCTGTGCATGCACAACTGACGGTGCACCGGCAATGCTTGGCATTCGTTCTGGATTTATAGGCAAAGTAAAGGAGGTGAACCCTGATGTAATAAGTTTACACTGTATGATTCATCGATATGCTTTGGCATCCAGGACATTACCTCCTGAACTTCGAGATGTTCTTAATGATGTTATCAAAATGGTAAACGCCATTAAATCTAGTTCACTTAATAGTCGCCTTTTCCGTTTGTTGTGTCAAGATTTCGAGGCTGAACATGAAGTTTTGCTCTTTCACACAGAAGTGCGATGGCTTTCGCGAGGAAATGTAACTTCTAGAGTTCAAAATCTGAGAGAAGAGATGTCCGAATTCTTTTCAAGAGATGCTAAGGCGCAATCCAAGTATTTCAGTGAAAAACTCACTCAAAAACAATGGCAACTAAAACTGGCATATCTCAGTGACATATTTTCTCGACAAAATGATCTGAATTTGTCACTGCAAGGGAAATCCACAACATTGATTGATTTTATCGATAAATGTAAGTCATTTACTATGAAACTTGAATTGTGGGGAAAAAAATGTGAAATCAGGAAAATTTCACATGTTTGAAAATACTGCGAAAATTCTTGATGGAGAAAATGATATTACCGACATCGGTAATCTTATTCAATTTCACTTATCTTCTCTTTGTAATGAAATTAAGTCTTACTTGCCAGAAATAGAAGAGAACAGAGCAAAATTAATACTTAACCCTTTCAACGTAGATGTACATTCAATTCCTACAGAAGTTGAGGAGGAATTTATAGACTTCTTAAATGACTCTACTCTTAAGCATGCTTATGATACATTATCTTTTACTCAACTTGCAAAAATGGTTATCTCAAAACTTCTACCGTTTCCTTCAACATATCTGTGTGAGCAAGGATTTTCCTCTTTGTGCTTGATTAAAAACAAGCTCCGATCAAAATTGAATGTAGAACCTGATTTACGATTGTCACTGTCGAAAACAGCACCCAGAATTGAAGACATAGCAACGAATATGCAAGCACACCCTTCCCACTAATTTTAATTTTCAGATAATATATATATATATATATATATATATATATATATATATATATATATATATATATATATATATATATATATATATATATATATATACTATATATATATATATATATATATATATATGTATATATAAAAAATATGAGTAAAAATTTCTAGGGGGTACGAGGTTTATGATGCTGAACTGGAAGGGGTACATTGCGAATTAAAGAACCACTGGTTTAGTAAGAATAATAAAAAAAATTAATTAACCGACTCGTAATTAATTAATTTAAAGGTGTTAATTGCATACTTTTCTATATATATCTTGAAAAAAACTTCCCTCAGGAACCATATAAAAGAAAATAATGCAATTAATTTTTGTATTATTTTTCTAGTAGTTTTGCTTTAAAAAAAAAAACAAAAAAATAACAATAAAAAATGATGACAACAATGTCTAATAAAATTAATTTATTTAATATATTCTCTATATATTCTTGTCTTTTTATTTTTACACAATAAAAATGAAGTAGCCTTACATTTTCATAATGGCTTTATGGTGAATTTTATCTATCACCAATTTGTTTTGTAATTTTTTGGAAATGCCCACCATTTGATGCCTTTATATTTTAACACTGATGAAAATTGACCTGGATACAAGATTAAGTATAACATATTGAAGTCCAGAAACGATAGTATGTCATATACCCCCTTTGTGTAATTTCCTATTAATTTAAATTTTTATCTTTGTAGTGTGAAGTCTATTTTGTGTAAAATTTCTTTGCTTTAAACTTTTAATTTTGTACTCACAAAAAAGTCTGGTTGATTTTGCCCCAACTGCTTGGCGGGTTTGGTTTGGGATGTCTCTGTTAATGACGAGAAGTGCTCTCAGGAATTATGAATAAACAATGGGCACTTGGTTTCAGAAGAAATATCCATATCCAGTTATGGTGTAAGCAAATCCATAAAGCTATCATTTACGGCCCCTTTGTCTTTGTAGTCGGAATAACGCGCCTCTATCTCGATTGCTAAAAACACGAAGACGGCAGTGACACTACAAGAGGCAGAGAAAGATTCCGCACCTCAACATCCTGGAAAGTGAAGCCCAAGTATGGTCAAAGTGTGGTCAAATCTCCCACCTACCATTCGACCATAGTAAGGGTAATAAACGCGTCAATCCTTAAGATTTTGTTCATAAATATGTTCCAAACACGAAAAGTAAACTGAGAAAAGTGATCTGAAAAACCTATAAAAAAAACAATGGAATGATATAGTTAAATGAATTTTTAAATAATTAACTCTATTGATAAAAATCAATTAGTATCCTTATTTCTAATATCTTCAATATAACAATATTATTTCAAATGACATCTTTTAATTTATATCATTAACACATCAAAAAGATTACAAATATGTAATCTATATTTTATTAAAAACTAAGTATTGATTACTGTAATATGATATTAATACAATATATCAAATATTAATTGTGAAATATATTCTTAAATATTAACAACTGTCTGATCTTTTTAAAACAATAAAATATATTATGAAGTAAAATGAGCTTTAAATATTTCACCAAGATTATTTTTATTATTACTTTTTGTGTGTGTGTATTATTATTATTATTATTATTGTGTGTGTGTGTGTGTATTATGTGTCATTATTAAACTCAAAAGTATTAATATTTTTACCTTTGTCCAAGTGGATGGAAAAGTTTGTGTGAGAAACTTCTTTTGTCTATCTCACTAATGTCTAATCTCTTGCCTGTTTTAATTTTATATTTAAATTTTATAATTAAATGGGAAAAAAGAAAAATATACATATTTGCATATTATATGATATATATATTATATATACATAGAATATCAAATGTATATTTATAAATGTTCCTTTTCAAAGAAAACTTTAGATTTAATTTTTCGCGCCTCGCTAACAATACCTAGAGCTATTTCTTTAGCTGTTATCTAAGCAAGTGATAGGCTTTAAACAGATAGGCTTCTTATGGTCTATGTAGCCAGCACTAAAGTGCTCCCCATTATCCCTCTCATCCCTACTTTAATCTCAACTCCCCTGAAATGTATTCCCTCCTCTGTCATTCTCACTCCCTCTCTGATCTTTAACAATAAAAAAATGGATTTATTCATCAAATCCAGATTTAAATCCAGATGGATTCCTAGATTAGGAATGGATTTAGTTTAGGAATAGATTATTCCAGATTGAGAATTGTGACTCACAGACTTATTTCGAAATCTTTGGCTCCAGTTTTACGATCCAAAAGCTTAAAGAAGTGTCGATTCAGGTCGTTAAAAAGATATTAAGAGAAAAGTTAGTTAAAAACGGTGTTGCAATGTAACCGAAGCTTGAGAAATGGATTATGAAGCAAGAATTTGTTTTTGAATTATAAGTTTTTAATATCAATAAACCTAGTTTCTTGATTTCATATATTGTGAAATATGTTTACAATATATATATATATATATATATATATATATATATATATATATATATATATATATATATATATATATATATATATATATATATATATATATATAACATAATATATATATATATATATATATATATATATATATATATATATATATATATATATATATATATATATATATATTTATATATATACTACTATATATATATACTATATATATATATATATATATATATATATATATATATATATACATATATATATATATATATATATATATATATATGTGCTAAGAGATATATATATATATATATATAAAAATATATATAAATATATATATATATATACATATATCATATATATATATATATATATGTATATATATATATATATATATATATATATAATAATAATATATATATATAATATATATATATATATATATATATATATATTTATATAATATATATATATATAATAATATGTAATATATAATACAATATAATAACAATAACCATATATATATAATATATATATATATATATATAATAATAATAATAATATATATATATATATATAATATTTGTAATATATATATATATATATATATATATATATATATATATATATATATATATATATATATATTTTTTATTTATATTATATAAATATATATATATATACTCTATATATATATATGAATTTATATATATATTTTTCTTTGTAACACTAAATATAAGTCAAATTATATAATCTAGAAATATAATATTTGTATTGATATATGTATATATATATATTGTTTATTAACTAATAATATACCAATGAATACTTTAAAACTATGAGGGAAATATTTAACCAAAGTAAGTAGTTCCAAATATATAAAATCAATTTTCAAATATTATTTTATTAACTTTTTGAGCTGAGCATATTCAGTGACATAAAAGTTTTTGTAAGGAATTTAAGCTAACTTTGGAGTTGCCATAGCAATTGACTTTATCGAAGTTTACACTCATTTAATGAATGTTGAACTCAGCAGGAATTATATTCTTTTCTCTTCAAGTTTGTTGCCTGGAATATTAATATATCTTTAAAAGGAATTTAATATTAAGAGTACTTGTAATAATATGACCACGCAATTTTTTTTATATCGAGACTCTATGCAGTGAATGGGAGGGGGGAGAGAGAGAGAGAGAGAGAGAGAGAGAGAGAGAGAGAGAGAGAGAGAGAGAGAGAGAGAGAGAGAGAGAGAGAGAGAATAAAATGAAATTCGTCAATTTAATCTCAAATTTAATCTCATACTCTGAAGATTTCCCAAGTTTGAGGGTAAAATGTGTCAAGTGAGAAATAACTAAATTATTTTCAAGGATTAAACTTTTAAAATATTATTATTATCATTATTATTATTATTATTATTATTATTATTATTATTATTATTATTATAATTATTATTATTATTATTATTATTATTATTATTATTATTATTATTAT
>JABUQX010143380.1:17500-20000 GCA_015478945.1 Trachelipus rathkii | reverse complement strand
AGAGCTCTTGGGAACAGGGGTAACTTTTGCAATTTTTAATTCAGTTGGATAGTAATGTAATTCAATTAAAACAGCTATGTATAGAAGCAAAGAATTGTTTTTTACAGTGTTTGTATATCCAGTTCGGGACACTCTGAAGGTCGCAGCTTTTATTCATGAGCCCACTTATAACACACTCAACGTCAGATGTTGATATTCTTTCAAATGCGAAGTTCTGCCCTTCGTGCGGTCTTAAATAGTCGGCAAAATTCCTCTCTGTTTCTGGAACTTCGGCTGCTAAGGCTGCCCCTACGGTAGTAAAGTAGGAGTTCAATTCATTGACTATTCGTTGCTTGTTTGTAACTATTTCATCACCTATTTTTAATTCATCAATTTTTGTTTTCTGTGTATTGTGACGGTTTAAAATGTCGTTAATAATGCCCCATTGCGATCGTGGATTGGATTGAGTCTGGTTGAATTTATCAGCAAAGAAACTAGCTTTGGATTTCCTTATTAATTTTTTTAGTGTTGAGGCGTATTCTGTGTAAACATGCATCGGTATGGTACCCATTTTAGCACTTTTATGTAGAGTGTGCTTTTGTTTAATTGAAGTTAATAATGCTCTTGTCAACCACTTATTCATTGTTCTCTTTTCTGAGATTGTCTTGTGTTTTATGGGGAAGTTTTTATCATACGTGTCATATATAATGGAGCTAAATTTTTTGTATTTTTCATCTAGTGAAAGATTAACGTCATGGACAAAAGAGAAGTCTGTATATTTTATTTGGCGTAGAAATGTTTGTTTACGGTCTTCTGATATTAGCCTATATTTTACTTTCTTTTGCACTAGGGGAACAGTCGAAGATTCAAATGTAAGGATGCAGGGGTAGTGGTCCGAGAGGTCGGTGTTTAGTCTAAAGGATTTTGTTGAGCCACGATTATCTGACCACATATAGTCAATGATAGTGGAGTTATTGAGTTCATTTGGCCGTGTAATTCCTGTAATATAGTTAAGGTAACCGTTAGACGTCATTGTGTCAATAAGCAACTTTTTTCCACAGGAATTGGTATTATTACTAGACACGTCGATATTAAAGTCACCAGCTATTACAGTGATCCCACTTTTCAGTGTAGAGCTGCATAAATCATCAAGCTTTTGTGTAAAATTCCCTCTACTCCCTTGTGGTGGTCTGTAAACTCCTAATAAGTTTATTGTTTTAGATCCTTCTTTAAATGTTACGCCAAGAGCCTCGATGTCAGAGTTAATGACTGAGAAAATTTCTTTTGCTTTAAAGCTCTTTTTAATAAGTACTGAGACACCTCCTCCTTTTCTTTCTTTACGGCAAACGTTGAACATATCATAACCTGAGAGGGCATACAGGTCTTTGTTATAGTTTTTTATAATAATAATAATAATAATAATAATAATAATAATAATAATAATAATAATAATAATAATAATAATAATAATAATAATAATAATAATAATAATAATAATAATAATAATATTAATATTAATAATAATAATAATCATAAGAATAATAATAATAATAATAATAATAATAATAATAATAATAATAATAATAATAATAATAATAATAATAATAATAATAATAATAATAATAATAATAATAATAATATTAATAATAATAATAATAATATTAATAATAATTAATAATAATAATTTTTCTCACTATTTCAAGCATGCCAACTTTTACTCCAATCGAGTAAATAGAAGAACACAAGCTTGTAAATGGACAGATTTTATTACCTCGTAAGTCTGAACAAACCTTGCACTTCAAAATTGGAGACCACCTCAAATTAAATTAATCCCTTTTGTCTTTGTCCTCAAGTCTCCCACCCCCATGGCACCCCCGACCTCCCTACCAGAAACATGAAAATACAATGAATAAAACCCATTTTTTTTTCTTTTATATAAATCCAAATTTGACGAAGGGAATAAAAAAATAATACACAAATAAATTTAACATGTATTATTTATACCTACATACATGTGTTTTACATGTCCAACTTACGACCACCTTTTCTTCTTCTTCTTCATTAATTAAACATGAAGTTATTTTTGATGACATTTATCTAGCAAAAGGAGTTTCATGCATTTGTTTTGTGTTCAAGAATGTCCCACTCCCTCTCTCAAAGATTAGACTTTGTGGTAAATAGTTTTTCGTATTTGCATACTGTATTCTTTTTTCTTGCACACGTTCTCATTAATGACCAAACATATATACACACATACAGACATATATATATATATATATATATATATATATATATATATATATATATATATATATATATATAGCTGGAAAGAGAGAGATATATATATATATATAGCATATATATGATTTACATATGTGCTGATATTATTAAGCAGCAGCATATATATATATATATAGTTGGTGCTGTTAGTTATAGCTGATATATATATATATATATATATATATATATATATATATATAAGGTATATAAATATATATATATATATATTAAGTTATATATA
>JABUQX010143380.1:0-2500 GCA_015478945.1 Trachelipus rathkii | reverse complement strand
TGTTTTGAGCCGAATTATGATAAATTTTTATTTTACTTTATAATTCAATGAGTCCAGAGTCGAAGTTTAGGTCAGAGTCGTATAATTTTAAAATGATTGAGCCGGAGCCGGAGCCGGGACCGGAGTTGGAGCTGGTTCCGCAATTACTGCAGTAAAGATTTTTTTCATATTAAGCACTACTTTTGAACCATTTATCCTTTCCAAGTAGAAGCATGAGTGTGTGTTCGTGAGTGTATGTGTGTGTGTGTGCATTTGTGTGTGTAGGTGGCTGCGTGGGTGTGTTCGAGTGTGTGTATTTGTAAATCATATTTATATTTTATTTGGATACAAGAGGGAAAAATAGAGTTTGTTTATATCAAAAAGGGAATTCTTTTGAACTCTCCTTTTGATAATCATCCTTAGTTGTTGTTATTGTTGTTGTTGTTGTTGTTGTTGTTGTTGTTGTTGTTGTTGTTGTTGTTGTTGTTGTTGCTGTTTTTTCGATAATAATACACACACACACACACACACACAATAATAATAATAATAATAATAATAATATATCGTACACACACACACACAATAATAATAATAATACACACACACACACAAATTTTTCTCTGAATATCTTAATATTTCTTCAGCTTTCTTTTATTTTTTAAAGTTTAATCCTTGAAAATATATAATTAATTAAATTTCCGTTTAAACTATTTAGACTCTCATCACCCTCACCACATTACCAACAGGACTATGTACTCGGTAAATTTTTCTGCCGGCTATGACTCCGGCTAAGGCTCCCTGCTCCGGTTTTCGGCTCTCGTGTACCAGACTCCCGACCGCCGACCTCCATTTCAAATGTCCGACTCATGACTCATGACACCCGACTCCCGACTCCCGACTCCGACTCCGACTCCCGACTTCCGACTCCCACTTTCGACTCCCGACTCCCACGCCCGACTTCCGACTCACGACTCCCTACTTCCGACTCTCAACTTTCAACTCGCAACTCGCAACTCTTAACTCCCACTCCCACTCATGACTCCCTACTCACGACTCCCGACTTCTACTCCCGATTTCAGACTCCCTACTCCTTACTCCCTACTCACGACTCACGACTCACGACTCACGACTCACGACTCACGACTCACGACTCACGACTCACGACTCACGACTCACGACTCACGACTCACGACTCACGACTCACGACTCACGACTCACGACTCACGACTCACGACTCACGACTCACGACTCACGACTCACGACTCACGACTCACGACTCACGACTCACGACTCCCGACTCCCGACTCTCGACTCCCGACTCCCGACTTCCGACTCCCTACTAACGACTCACGACTCACGACTCACGACTCCCGACTCTCGACTCAAGACTCAAGACTCCCGACTCCCGACTCACGACTCCCGAATCCCTACTCACTACTCACGACTCCCAACTTCCGACTCATGACTTCCACTCCCGAATTCCGACTTCACACTCAGACTCACAACTTCCTACTCCCGACTCCCTACTCCCGACTCATGTCTCCCGACTCTCAACTCCCACTCCCGACTTCTGAATCCAACGCGCGACTCCCTGACTTCCTGACTCCACTCCGACTCCCCGACTCCCGACTCCGACCCCGACTCCCGACTCCGGACCCCGATTCCCCGACCTCCCGACCCCGACTCCCGATTCCCGACTCCCGACTCCCGACCCCGACCCCGACTCCCGACCCCGACTCGACTCCCGACCCCTCGACTCCAGCCCAACAGTCCTCATAACCAATTCCTAAAATTTTTTCGAATGGCTTTGAAAGTGGTTATTTCTTTCCCTCGATTAACTCTGCTTAATTTCCTTAATTTGACAGAAAAAGTTTTGCTTCCAGTTTCTTAGAGGGATTTTTGATAGATAAAATATGAATATGATGGAAATGTATGAAAGACTCGTGCCTTATTTCGGGTTACTGGCCTACGAGTTGTCGACAACAGTTTTAATATGTCAGCAACGACAGTTTTACATTGTTATATGCGCAATTCATTAAGATATACAATCTAGCATAACCACACACACACACACACACACACACACACACATAACACACACACACACACACACACACACATATGTATATATATATATATGTGATATATATATATATATAGAGGTATATATATATATAGTGAAGTATATATATATATATATATATATATATATATATAGCATATATATATAGCTCATATATATATATATATATATATATATATATATATATATATATATATATATATATATATATGAAAGAGAGAGAGAGAGAGTAAACATATATATATATGGTTATATATATATATGGAGATATATATATATATATAAGATATATATATATATATATAGTTTATATATATATATATATATATATAGAATATATATATATATATATATATTGAAAGATTGGTCACGAGAAATATAAACGTTAAACTATAAGTCAAAAATTACAAACACCCAATTAGAATGAATCCAGCACGC
>JABUQX010143378.1:25000-37551 GCA_015478945.1 Trachelipus rathkii | reverse complement strand
TAAATGCTTCGTTCATTAGATTGGGTGTTTAACCGTTTCGCATTTATCATTAAGAAACGCTTTCGCTGATTTTCGTGTGCGCCGCTTCAATATATATATATATATATATATATATATATATATATATATATATATATATATATATATATATATATATATATATTTTTATATAATCTTATATATATATATATATATATATATTTGTATTTACTATATGTTAAAAACATCTATATATATATATATATATATATATATATATATACTCTTTTTTTCAGAAATTTGCTTATGTATATTTATTATTCAATAATAAAAAGGTTCGGTACTTCTATAGATAACTTTAATTAATTAAGTTTAATATCCTTAGAAAAATCATGTCCACTAAACCAAAATCGAAAACACCTCATGTATTTGAATATATTACTCACTCCGATGATAAAAATACTTTCATTTGTCAATATGAAATAGTTAACACAGTTGATTGGAAACAGTCAGTTCGATCATGCACAAAAGAGTCTACCTAACTACCAGTTAATCATGGGATCACAATACATCTACTGGATCCTTTAAATTAATGCGACATTTAAAACGCTATCATCCAGACATTGCTGTAATTGTTAAAAAGAAAGGTGAAGCTAAAGGTAATCAGGAGAAACCTTTAATTTCAAAAACTGAGACTAAAGTGGAAACTTTTTCAGTTGCCTTAAACTTGTTCTGTCTATGTTAAGTGAAAAATTCAAAATACAATTGATTAAAATGGTTGTTAAAGATAGTGACCCATTAGTTTTCTTTGCATAACCAGGATTTAAAGCACTGTGTGGACTGTGGAGACATGGCTTAGAAACTGGAAGTCCCTTTAGACTGGAAAAATATTTGTAAAGTAGTTCTAGAAGAAAAATAAACAAAAAAATAAGCTTAAAAATTGCATAAAGGGACGCTGTGCATTTAAAAATGGATACTTACACATGGGCAAAAGCTAAATTATTTTGTCAATAATTTTATATATGTGGACGAAGATAAAAACAATATTTCTAAAACGTTAGCAGTAAAAGAAAAAAATACTCAACATTTCAGCGAATATATTCAAAAATTTGTTACTGACATCTTAAAAGAATTCGAAATAACAAGAGACAAGTAATTAGCTTAGTTACGGATAACCCATCAAACATGATCAGTACGATTGAAAAATTAAATAAGGACAATGAGGGTGAGGAATAGGAAATTGGTAAATGTGATACTGATTTTATTGAATGTCAAAAAGAAGAAGTAATGGTTGTTTTCAGAATGAACTTGATAAAACTATGAAAAGACTATGTTCCGATGACGTTAACATTGCACACATACTTTACAGTTAGCAGTGCGTGATGGTCTCCAGGGTCTCAACAATACTCATAGAGCAAATCTTATAAGCAGGGCGAGACAAATAGCAAAAGCAGCACTTACCCCAAAATTAATGGAAGTTCTAAAGAATCAAGCTGCAAAAGTGGCAATCTTAGGTCAAGAGACAAGATGGGGAAGTACATGTCTTATGCTCTAAAGTCTAAAGGCTTCTGCAACTAAAAGATTATAGTAGTAGTAGTATGATGGCTGCCGGTACTTCTGAACTTTCTCTCTCCGACAGTCAGTGGGAACAAATCGAAACTCTCGAAGAATTATTAAAACACCCATACTTTACAACAAAAATATTCAATCAAGAAGACTTGACTGCAAATTTTTTATAGAACGGATTTTAGCAAATCACAAATAAATTCCATGAAAAGAAGGGAAAGAATGTTAACTGAAAATAAAATATTTTTGTCGACAATCTTTGTTTAGAATCTTTCCCAGAACTGAAGATCTTATATTTAAAGCTAGAAGTGTTCTTTGCAAACTAGGACTTAAAATGAATAACACTACCTATCGAACAGAAATGGGCTGGAGTCAAATAGTTCAGCAGTTTCAGGAATCCTCCCTTGTAGAATTTTGTCAGATGAAGATGAAGAAGTCACATTTGCCAGATAATAGGAAAAATTGGAGCATGCAGAAAAGCGATTGAAAAAACTAAAAAGACAATCTACCAGTAAAAGACATTCAACTAAATATCTTCTAGAAAAATAAAAGGTAAAATCCATAAGTCATTAGATGGAATAATGAAAATCGACCGGAAATCAAAGTTATCAGTTAAAGGCAATCAATTGCTATCCTAAAATTTTGCCAAGGTGCCAGCTGCTTTACCTCCTATTCAAGTGAATGTTGAGAGCTTATTTTCTGCTTTAAAAATAATAAAAACGGATCTAAGGACATCGTTAAAGGAGGATTTTATTGATGGTTTTATTTTTAAGAACAATTGTTTTGAATAAATTTATGTTACATATGGTATTGCTGTTCAAAGAGAAATTATTTTAAAAGTTAGGAAGAAGAAAGAGTGAATTATATATATATATATATATATATATATATATATTTTTATATATATATATATATATACTATATATATATATATATATATATATATATATATATATATATATATATATATATATATACTATATATATATATATATATTTATATATATATATATATATATATATATATATATATATATATATATATATATATATATATATATGTATATATATATATATATATATATATAGTATATATATATATATATATATATATATATATATATAATATATAGAAAAATAAACATATAATATATATATATATATATATATATATAATATATATATATATATATATATATATATATATATATATATATATATATATATATATATATATATATATATATATATATATATATTTATATATATATATATATATATATATATATATATATATATATATATATATATATATATATATATATATATATATATATATATATATATATTTTTTTTTTTATATAATATATATATATATATATATATATATATATATATATTCATATATATATATATATATTCATATATAAAATCTGCTTGCAATAAAATTATGTTATATATGTTCAGGCTCATAGTTCAACGAGGAATTATTTTAAACTTTAGGATGAATCTAAAATATGATTTTTATTCTTTTTAGGAAAAAATAATAAAAAATTATATTACGTAACTGTACAGGCAGTTCATCGTTCAAAGAGGAATTATATTAAAATTTAGGAAGAAAGTGACTGATTCCTTTTCTGTATTTCTTAAAATTCTTATTTTCTATAAAATATTTTCTTAAGTTTTAAATTCTAAGTTAATAAAGATGTCCTTAACAAACATTTAATTTCATCATACCCTCAAAATTTTGTATCAGAATTAATGATTTCATAACAAGGGGTCGGAGCCGGAGCCGGAGCCGGAGTCGGAGCCGAACAATTTTAAAATGCCAGAGCCGGAGCCGGAGTCGGAGCCGCGTAATTTTAAAATGCTGGAGCCGGAGTCGGGCCGGGTAATTTTAAAATGCTGGAGCCGGAGCCGGAGTCGGAGCCGGGTAATTTTAAAATGATGGAGCCGAAGCCGGAGCCGGAAAAAAATTGCCGGTCTGCAGGCTGTAATGCCCGCTATGTAGGTCAGACAGGCCTACAACTTTGCATCAGGATTGCCAAACATAAGGGTTTTTCTTTCCGCACCAATCTTCCTCTGTCCTCGCCTGAATTTTCATCTATACGTAGCCATAGCCATGAAAAAGACCATCCCATCACTACCAATGACTTCTCGATTCTTGCCTCCGTCACTGATTCTCGCGACAGGAAAATCTTGGAGAGCCTCTACATTCATGAATTGGAGCCTGAACTCAACTCTGATTTATCTTCAATCAAACTTAATTTATTTTAATTTAATAATTTTCATTATATATGTCTTTTATAATTTTTATTTTATTATACTGTTATAAATACTGATTTTTAAGTTTAGTAAGTCCCAAACAACCAACCATTCTATGTATAATTTTGGTATAAATAGTGTTCCGATCTTATCTTGTTCATTCATTCTTTTGGTTGATCCAGTTATGTAAGGTTAGTAAAACGAGGTTATTAATAGATTTAATTTTTGTAATTTTATATTTTTATAATTTTATATATTTTTATAATTCTTTATATATTTTATGTAATTGCAGATATTATAGACATTGTTTATTTATAATTTATTATTTACTTAGAGCTGATGATGCGCTTAGCTATAGCGCGAAACGTCCTTAATAAACTATGGCACTCTCCTTGATGTTTGTCTTCCTGTTCATCTTTAAATTGAGGTTCCCTAGGAACAAATCAATCGATATATATATATATATATATATATATATATATATATATATATATATATATATAAAAAAATATATATATATATATATATATATATATATATAGTCTTGACTCTTTTGTATATAAAAGCAAATTTTCAGATTTTTATTTTTTTTGTGTTTTTTTATGTTTATATTTTTATATATATATATATATATATATATATATATATATATATATATATATATATATATATATATATTTTATATATATATATACATATAAATAAAATATATAAATATATATATATATATTCTGTTTACGACTCAATTTTTGATTTTTTTGTTTTTTAATATATTGCTGCTATATATACTAACAATGAATTTCAGTGGTAACGGGCATTCCAAAGTTCGAAATATTTTAAATAATTTTTTAAAAATCACATTTATGTTAAATATTTTTTCAAAAATGAAATATCTCGAAAAGTACGACGCTTACAGAAAAACCAATTACATATTTGGAATCAGCGTATAAAGCTTATTACAAAAGTGTTAAAAAAATAATATATATATATATATATATATATATATATATATATATATATATATATATATATATATATATAAGACAAAAAAAGACAGGGGGGGGAGGGGTGGAGGAATATCTCGACACCCAAATGCCAAAGAGCGGGGGTTCCCCCTCCCCGGAGGGAGGGAAATAGTCCTACCCTGTCTTTCCCCCAAACACCGAGACCCCGACTCCTGCCATCTTTGCGGTTTACCCTTGGGTATTCCTTTAGTTTGAAAAACACCCCCAAAAAAAATAAAAACAAAATATTACTAAAAATTAATTTTTAAAAATTATTTAAAATATTTTGAACTTTTGAAGCATGTCCGTTACCACTTAAATTCATTGTTAGTATCATATACTAGCAATATATTAAAAAAAAAACAAAAAAAAATTAAAACTGACGGAGTCGTAAAACTGAAAAGGTCCTATATATTTTTGAATCATGTCCGTTACCACTGAAATTGATTGTTAGGATCATATACTAGAAATATATTTAAAAAAAAAAAAAAAAATTCAAAACTGACAGAGTCGTAAAACAGATAAGGTCCTATATATATATATATATATATATATATATATATATATATATATATATATATATATATATATATATATATATATATATATATATATATATATATATATATATATATATTAGTTAAACTTATACTACAGTAGTAGATTCTAGTAAACCCATTTTTAGATAAACTATCAATGTGGACGCATACTAGAAGAAGATTAATGTTTATTTTAATAAAAATAAAAACAAAAATTTCTAAAATATCAAAGAAAAGCTAAAAAATAAAATGATAAATTGTAGTTGGTTTTAAACGTTTGATTAGAACCAACCCACCAAACAACTATGAATATTTTTCCAGGCCGAAAATTTTAATAACTTTGCTAATTTAAAGAAGAAATCCAATCTACTTTGTTGAGAGAGAGAGAGAGAGAGAGAGAGAGAGAGAGAGAGAGAGAGAGAGAGAGAGAGAGAGAGAGAGAGAGAGAGAGAGAGAGAGCCAAGAAAACATCTATATACTGTATGAATATAAAAACAAGAAAAGATCAAAAGAATTCATTCGATTATGTAAAAACATCAAACTTCAACAATACATCTGTATTAAATCAATGGAAAAATAAATTTAAGTAAAAAAAAAAAAAAAGACCAGAATCTTAAAAAACTGTGTTGTATTAATTTTTTTTTCTAGCTATGAATAGTAAATTTGTTTTTAAAAAAAGGAAAAGGTATTTTTTATAAAATAATTTCGCAGTCTTATAATTGGTTGGAAACCAAGCTTTCTAATCTGTCAGTTTTTATTTTATTTATTTAATATTTTTTTTATTTTTTATTTTTTTACAAAAGATAAACACCACCGCTCACGGGCAGAGCCCTAATCTAGGAGGGGGTGTACTCAATTAACGTCCTAGCAGGACGAAGCCAAGCTCAAGGAGAGAATAGCTCACATTCTCCCACCCGGCCAACTAGTTGCGAAGACGGTTTATTTAACTTTTGATATTTTTCACTAAGCTTTCTAGTAGCTCTTAGTAGTAGGGTGAGTAATACCGTGGTGTTGCTGGATGTAGCCAGAGGTAGCTAAAAGATAGTAGCCAGACTTCTGGTACCTGGAAAACCTTTGGGTTACGTTTTGAAAATGTACCTGTCAGTTTCACGTTGGGTGGTACTGATTGATGATAAATAAAAAGGTTGAATAGAAGAAATTAATAAATTTTAACCGATTTTAGGGGTCTCAGTCAACAACGGTGTATTGTAACTTGGTATACAGCCTTCTCAGGATGCATCTTAGGTGTAACCGAGGTAAAATGACCGATGGGACCCCATTTGGGGGACCGGCCCCCAAACCTGAAATATTGACGTAGAGTGATGAAACTCGATATACAACCTTCTGAGGATGTATCTTAGATGTAGCCGGTAGTAAAATGACCGAGGAGACCCCATTTGAGGGACTGGCCCCCAAACATGAAATATTGACATAGAACGACGAAACTTGGTATACATCTTTCTTATGATGTATCCTCGATACAGAAAAGAAAAATTAAAAAAAAAAAAAAAATTAAAAAAAATTAAAAATTTAAAAAAAAATTAAAAAAAAATTAAAAAAAATAAAAAATTAAACATTTTTATTCTTTTTAAGTTTATAACTTAAAAAATTTACGTTTTTTATATAAATCAAACAGCCTCTAGAGCCTCCTGAGCCTCTGGAGCCTCTTGAGCCTCTTTAGCCTCCCCAGCCTCCTCAGCCTCCCCCACCTCACGCCCCTCCCCATCTATGATCTATTGATTCATGTCATATTTTGTATAACATAACACCAAACTTTAATTTATTTTTGTTTTATATGCTTTAAACAGTTTGTTTTTTACTAAAATTTTACGCTTTTCATATTTATAACTTAAGAAATTTGTGTTTTTACATACCCTAAACATGTAAATCAGTAAATCAAACCACCCACCCCTCCCCCTCCCTATCCCAATGTTGTTTTTTCATGTTATGCTATGTTATGTTAACTTTTTGTTAAATATTACCATGCTAATGTAAAAACAACATTGTTATGCTAGAGGTATGTTTGAGAAAAAGGTATGAAATGGGTTATTGATCAAATATTGTTGTTACCACTGCTGTTTGTGGCCCCCAAAAACATGCCAGTTGGCAAGGCCTGGCTGCTGCAGACTAAGAATTAGAGAGACATAATGGTTTGTAACAGAGGCATTGAGCAAACTCAGATTGATTGTTAAAGCAGTGGCATTGCTGCAGGAATGCTATATCGCTTGTCACTAGTGGCTTGTAGGTGCTGGTAATGATGACATCTCTTCACTCTACGCTTGTTGTTGGATATATCTTTACGAGGTCATTCGTTATACCCATGTGAAAACTTTGTTACGTCAGCCTATATTCGTTTATCGGTATGATAATTAGACGGTTATGATATATTTTTTTAAAATTACAACATGTTAATCTAAAATTAACATTGCTATGTTAGAGATATGCTTGACAAAAGTGTGAATAGGTTACGTTTTTGAGCGCTATGTTAGTTACTTTACTGTTGTTAAGTATGGAACTTTGTTAATGTTAACAGTTTATTCATGTTTAAGGTATGTTAGGTTTATTGTTGTACATTATATTCTTAGACCAGATAAGGTATGTTTTTATTAATGGGAAAACTTTGTTATGTTATCATATAGTATTCTTTGATCAAAGTATAAAAAACTTTTTTTTATGTTTTTTTTATTTGTAATGATTCATCAGAAATGACTCCCCAATCAATAGATCGGATAGATCATGGATGGTGGGAGGACGATGAGGAGAGTAGGGTAGATAGGTTGATTTACTGATTTACTGCTTTTTGGTATGTAAAACACAAATTTTTTACGTTATAAAACTAAAAGAATAAAATTTTTAGTAAAAACAAAGTTTTAACAAAATAAAAATAAAAAAAAAAGTTTTAACGAAATAAAATTAAAAATTAAAAGTTTTTAAAAACAAAAACAAAAAAAACAAAAGGTTTTAAAGAAATAAAATTAAAAATAAAAGTTTTTAGAGTTGTTATAAAACATAAAGACATTAGCAAAAACATAAAATGTTTTTAATAAATTTGTGCTATGTCGTAAACGAACCAACCAAGAATCATAGGTATTGCACATGTTTCGAAAACGAACCAAACAAGAATCATAGGTATTGCGTAATGTTTCGAAAACGAACCAAACAAGAATCATAGGTATTGCGTAATGTTTCGAAAACGAACCAAACAAGAATCATAGGTATTGCGTAATGTTTCGAAAAGTGGGAGGAGTTTGAACAATTTCTCGACTTGTATCTGATAACTCTAGTGAAACAGGAACCATATCAGCTTCGTAATGTTCGTTCTGTATGCATTGTTAGTTACTTTAGTGTTGTTAAGTATGGAACTTTGTTAATGTTAGCCTTTTATTCGATCATAAGGTATGTTAGGTTTTGTCATTGTGAGTTATATTCTTAGTTCAGGTTATGATATGTTAGCTTTATTGATGTGAAAAACTTTGTTACGTCAGCATATATTTGTTGGCGAGTATGATAATTAGGATAAGTTATGGTAACTTATTGTTAAATGTTACTATGTCAATGTAAAAATAACAGTGATATGTTAGAGATATGTTTGAAAAAAGTGTGAATAGGATACGTTCTGTATGCAATGTTAGTTAATTTACTGTTGTTAAGTATGAAACTTTGTTAATGTTAACTGTTTATCTGTGTTTAAGATGTGTTAGGTTTGGGAGGGTGTACATTATATTCTTAGTTCAGGTTATATGTTAGCTTTATTGATGTGAAAACTTTGTTACGTTAGCATATATTAGTTGGTCAGTATGATAAATAGGTTAGGTTATGATAGATTTTTGTTAAATGTTACTATGTTAATGTAAAATAACAGTGATATGTTAGAGATATGTTTGAAAAAAGTGTGAATAGGGTACGCTCTGTATGCAAATGTCAGTTACTTTCCTGTTGTTAAGTATGATACTTTGATAATGTCGACTGTTTATTCGTGTTTAAGGTATGTTAGATTTGTTGTTATACATTATATTCTTACATCAGGTTATGTTATGTTAGCTTTATTGATGTGAAAACTTTGTTATGTCAACATATATTCGGTGTTAGTATAAAAAAAGAACATATTTTTGTGCTATGTTTATCCAAAATGATACTCTAAATATGACTGGAGTCAACAGATCAATAGATCAATAGATCAATACCCCAATAGATCAGGGTTGGGACGGGTAGGGGGAGGGAGGGGTGGTTTGATTTACTGATTCACTGATTTACCGTTTTAGGGTATGTAAACACAAATTTTGTGTTATAAACTTGAAAAGTGTAAAATTTTAGTAAAAACAAAAAAGTTTTAAAGAAATAAAATTAAAAATTAAAAGTTTTAAAGAAATAAAATTAAAAATAAATAAAAGTTTTTAAAAACAAAAAGTTTTAAAGAAATGTAATTAAAAATAAATAAAAGTTTTTAAAAACAAAAAAGTTTTAACGAAAAAAAAATTAAAAAAGTTTTTTAAAAACAAAAGGTTTTAAAGAAATGAAATTAAAAATAAAATAAACAAACACATTGCTATACTGATTTGTTAAATGAATATTTACCTCATCAGCTTCGTACCTGTTCGTTCTGTATGCGTTGTTAGTCACTTTACTGTTGTTAAGTATGAAACTTTGTTAATATTAGCAGTTTATTCTTGCTTAAGCTGTGTTAGGTTTTTCGTTGTATGTTATATTCTTGGTTCAGACTATGATATGTTAGCTTTGTTAAGCCAAAAACTTTGTTACGTTGGCATATATTCGTTGATCAGTATGATAATTAGGTACGGTGATGATAAATATTACCATGTTAATGCGAAAATAGTAATGATATGTTAGAGATATGTTTGAAAACGTGTGAATAGGTTACGTTTTTGTATGCAACGGTAGTTACTTTACTGTTGTTAAGTATGGAACTTTGTTAATGTTAGTGAATTATTCATGCATAAGGTATGTTAGGTTTTGTCGTTGTATATTATATTCTTAGGTCAGGGTATGATATGTTAGCTTTATTGATGTGAAATCTTTGTTGCGTTAGCGTATTTTCGTTGGTCAGTATGATAATTAGGTTAGGTTGTGATAAATGTTACTTTGTTAATGTAAAATAATAGCGATATGTTGGAAAAAGTGTGAGTAGGTTACGTTCTGTATGCAGCGTTAGTTACTTTCCTGTTGTTAAGAATGGAACTTTGTTAATGTTGACTGCTTATTCGTGTATAAGATATGTTAGGTCTGTCGTTGTACATTATATTCGTAGTTCAGTTGATGCTATGTTTGCTTTATTGATGTGAAAACTTTGTTACGTTAGCATATATTCATTGAACAGTATGATACTTACACAAGGTTGTGATAAATTTTTGTTAAATGTTACTATGTTAATGTAAAAATATCAGTGATATGTTAGAAAAAGTGTAAGTAGGTTACGTTCTGCGCTCAATGTTAGTTACTTTACTGTTGTTAAGTATGGAACTTTGTTAATGTTAACTGTTTATTCGTGTTTAAGATGTGTTAGGTTTGTGAGTGTGCGTTATATTCGTAGTTCAGATGATGCTGTGTTTACTTTATTGATGTGAAAACTTTGTTACGTTAGCATATATTCATTGATCAGTATGATATTTAGACAAGGTTATGATAAAATTTTGTTAAATATTACTATGTTAATGTAAAAATATCCATGATATGTTAGAAAAATGTGTGAGTAGGGCTTGTTAGGTTTGTCGTTGTACATTATACTCTTAGTTCTGATTATGACATGTTAGCAATATTGATGTGAAATCTTTGTTGCGTTAGTGTATTTTCGTTGGTCAGTATGATAATTAGGTTAGGTTATGATAAATTTGTTAAATGTTACTTTGTTAATGTAAAATATCCAGGATTGGGATAGGGAGGGAGAAGGATGGGTGGTTTGATTTACTGATTTACATGTTTAGGGTATGTAAAAACACAAATTTCTTAAGTTATAAATATGAAAAGCGTAAAATTTTAGTAAAAACAAACTGTTTAAAGCATATAAAACAAAAATAAATTAAAGTTTGTGTTATGTTATACAAAATATGACATGAATCAATAGATCATAGATGGGGAGGGGCGTGAGGTGGGGGAGGCTGAGGAGGCTGGGGAGGCTAAAGAGGCTCAAGAGGCTCCAGAGGCTCAGGAGGCTCTAGAGGCTGTTTGATTTATATAAAAAACGTAAATTTTTTAAGTTATAAACTTAAAAAGAATAAAAATGTTTAATTTTTTTATTTTTAAAAAAATTTAATTTAAAATTTTTTTTATTTTTTTAAATTTTTTTTTTTATTTTTTTTTTTATTTTTTTTATTTTTTTTTTTAATTTTTTTTTTTTTAATTTTTTTCTTTTCTGTATCGAGGATACATCATAAGAAAGATGTATACCAAGTTTCGTCGTTCTATGTCAATATTTCAGGTTTGGGGGCCAGTCCCTCAAATGGGGTCTCCTCGGTCATTTTACTACCGGCTACATCTAAGATACATCCTCAGAAGGTTGTATACCGAGTTTCATCACTCTACGTCAATATTTCAGGTTTGGGGGCCGGTCCCCCAAATGGGGTCCCATCGGTCATTTTACCTCGGTTACACCTAAGATACATCCTGAGAAAGATGTATACCAAGTTTCGTCGTTCTATGCCAATATTTCAGGTTTGTGGGGCCAGCATCCCCCCATGGGGTGCTCACTACAATTTAACACTGGTTTCAGCAATGATACCTTATATGATAGGTGTATACCGAGTTTCATCGCTCTATGTCAATATTCAAGTTTTTAAGGGGCTAGCATCCCCCCTGGGGTCCTCACCATAATTTAACACTGGTTTCAGCAATGATACCTTATATGATAGGTGTATACCGAGTTTCATCGCTCTATGTCAATATTCAAGTTTTTAAGGGGCTAGCATCCCCCCTGGGGTGCTCACCATAATTTAACACTGGTTTCAGCAATGATACCTTATATGATAGGTGTATACCGAGTTTCATCGCTCTATGTCAATATTCAAGTTTTTAAGGGGCTAGCATCCCCCCTGGGGTCCTCACCTTAATTTAACACTGGCAACAGTAATGATACCTTATATGATAGGTGTATACCGAGTTTCAGCTTTCTACGTCAATATTTAATGTTTGGGGTGGAATCCCCCTGTGGGATCCTAGACAATCCTATATGGACTTATAACCCTCA
>JABUQX010143378.1:5000-20000 GCA_015478945.1 Trachelipus rathkii | reverse complement strand
AAAGGTTGAAGAAAACAATGGTATTCAAGACAGCTCATAATATCGATACATGTAATGTAATAACGTTGTTAATAGTATCATAACAAATTTACACCTATGAATCTTATCCACAGCATGCCAAAAGGGAGAAGAACGTCAGGTCGTTTCAACTTGTACATACAGTATTTACAAATGTTGTTCGAAGACGCTTCCATCCAGGCGAATACATGCCTCAGCCCTCTGGCGCCAGGTTCCATTGCATGCCAATGACAGTGATGCCGGGTTGATTCCCCTACATCGTTGGTTATTTGACGGCGAAGATCATCGGGCGAGGTTACTGGGTCATTAAACCCAGCGTACACGGTATGTTTGAGTTACCCCCACAGAAAGTAGTCCAGTGGTGCTAAGTCGGGTGAACGCGCAGGCCATGGAAATGGACCAGATCTTCCGATTCATCTTCCCGGAAAGGTTCTGTCGAGGTAGGTCGTCACCATAGCTGCATTATGTGCTGGGCACCCATCATGTTGGTAATATATTCTTCGTCGTGTTCTTAAAGGTATATCATCAGGAGGTCAACAAGGACTGTCTGCTGTCAAATTTCCCTCGAAGAAGTAAGGCCCGATAATCCTACTATTGAGTATACCACACCAAACGTTGACCGAGTATGAGACCTGGTGATGGCTAGTGAATGTTATATGGGGATTTGTTTCCGCCCAATGTCTGAAGTTCCACCTGTTATACATACCGTTATTGGTAAAGCCAGATTCATTGGTCCATAAGATATTTTCCAATAAGTCCGGTACATCCATTAGAAGGCAATCAATGACAGCCAGGAATCCCAGCCGCCGTTGTTGGTCTCCACGATGCAAACCATGCACAATGTGTGGCCTATATGGATACATGTTGTATACAACACAAATCCGTCGTATGGTTTCCTTCGATATTCCCAAGACCGAACTAGCCTGCCGTAATGAGAACGTTGGATTTTCATGGGTGTATAGCAGAACGTCCAGTTCGACGTGGAATGTAAGGACACGACCCCTCCCGTGTATGTGATGAGGGGGGTTGAACTACGACCCTGTACCTTGAAACCGTCTGTGAATTCTATGGAATGCCATGTGCTCGGCGCTCGTCGATGTGGATAACGTTGTCCATATTCTGCAGCAATTCTGCGAGCATTCCTGTTTTGCTTAATGTACACCTCCAACATGTCCTGTGTATACTGGTCACGTGGCATGTTCCAAATGTATGGTTCTGACTAAACAAACCACTCTGAAGTTATACGTTTCAATACACTTTATTACCCATCAATTCAGAGGGGGTGCAACATATGAGATAGCTGTTAGTTGGTTGTACACATTCACATTGCCGTATTTATTAGGCTACATATCAATGTAATCTAAAAGGGTATGCATTAGGTATTTTAATTTAATTCCTTTGTTAGCTGTATCGATGTTTTTAAATACTATTGGATATACCTATTGTATTTAACCTAATTATTTCATATTGACACGTTTCGGCTTTTGTAGGCACATGATGTCTACGGAGGACGTCTAGTTGTTTATGGGTACATTGCGTGGAAACGAACAACCGTATCAAATAATGTCGAGAGGAAGAGCCCACCTCATTTTTTATGCGCATTTCACAGAAGCCATAAAAATATATCATCCCATTCGACATTCTCATGTTTGTGCGCGGTTTTCGTATTACGCGTGCGCAGACACCAACGTAACATATCCCATCCTCCTTAATGAATTAAATAATCGAACTTATATTCTTACACATTTTCATACTTAAACATCCCGTATGGTGATACACCGCTGTAACATAACTTGTGAGACACCCTGTATATATATATATATATATATATATATATATATATATATATATATATATATATATATATATATATATATATATATATATATATATATATATATATATATATATCATCTTCCTTTTTTCCTAATATCTGTAAGGTGCGTATGAAGAACCTGTACACAAGTCGGAAAATTCAGAAAATCCACCCTAGAGCTTCACTGGACCGCGGAACCTCACTATGGCATATCGTCAGGTGTAGGGTTCTCCTGGCCCAGGTGGGCCACAACCATACCCCCTCGTCACAAAACCCCGATATTCATCCTATTATGGACCTTTATTCTCGCCTCTGCCAAACTCACATTTCTCTCCTTCAGACATTCGTTTACTGACTCAATCCACTTTTTCTTCGGTCTCCCAGACCATAGTTTCACTAGTATACATTAAAACAAGTAACAACATACCCTCATGTAACCCTAGTGCACTCAAAACTTAGTCCCTTTGCATCCACTAACGATTTAATTGTACCACAATTTTCCTGTCATTATTCACAACACTCTGCATCATCCGTTCCCTTTTCATCCAACATATATCCTAAATATTTAAACTCAGACACTTGTTCCAGCTGCTCACCATCTAACATAACTTCACACCGAGGACTGTCCTCACTCACAACCATAACCTTACTCTTATCTACGTTTACTTTCAAACCCCTTTACACATCCTTGAAGCCAAATCTCTACCAATCCCTTCTAAACTCTTTCAGATTCACTACACAAACCAAATCATCTCGGCATATAATATGGAAATCTCCCACTCACCAAGGCTCACTCTCCATCATTCTAACACCATTTCCTAATTCTTTCATAACCCCATCCATATACAAATTGAATAACCAAGGACACATAACACATCCCTGCCTCACTCCGCTATTAATATTAAACCAATCACTTTTAACACCATTTATTCTTACACACGCTTCATTATATACACACATTCCACATATATATATATATATATTGAAAAGGAGAGCATAAAAATAGATATTTATATATATATATATATATATATTTATATATATATATATATATATATATATATATATATATATATATATATATATATATATATATATATATATATATATATATATATATATATATATATATATATATATATATATTGTGTGTGTTTTTTATATATATATATAACAGTATATATACAGAAATATATATATATATATATATATGCCCTTGTATGTGTTATTGGCTATAGATTTATCAGAGCGATTAAGAGTAGGAAAGGAAGGTTTACAAAAGTTATTTTTTGGAGCAAGAAAATTAACGATGTAGGATCACTTAAGTTTAGTAGGAACACGCTGATATTCCTATTCCGAGGTTTATCAAAATTAACGAGTGAAAGGTAAACAAATAGTTTTCCATTTATGATGTTCATTGTCCCATCATTAATGGTACAATAACAAATGTAACCGAACCATAAATTTAGAGGAGAGAAAGTGCTCATTATCGCCTCTCTCATCATTTTTATTCCTTGACTGTCATTGTCTGAGAATATTAATAATACTCTCTTCAGAGTTATTACGAGAGGAAGACAAACAAGTGTTTGCTGATTATCATAATGATATCTTTAAATGATTGGAGTACAATGATACAATTGGTTAGAAATTAGAATAGAATTGTCATGGGATGGGAAGACATTTATTTTATCATCAGAACGGCCGTACTGGCAGAAAGAGTCATTAAGTTCTTGCAACCTTAACAAAATTTCAGAGTAACGTCATGTATTACTGAAAGTTAGCGAACTTTAATCCTGGCCTGTAATTTATTTAGTTCTTACTGAGCCATGGTCGAATGATTCAAGTGTGCCGCAATTAATCTATATTTTGAGAGAACTTCGTTGACTCTTGTTTGAGATGTCACGACATTTCTAATGTTGATGACTGACGGAGTTTGTGCTGTTCACTCAAGAAAGAAACATAACTTTCTTTATATTGGCACCAGCATCTCTCAGGACACAGTGGACATCATCTGTGAATAGGTTCCATTTCGACAACATTTCATTAAATACGTCACTGAGATGTTCACCTGTATGACGTTCAGTGAGAGGTTCAGAGCACGACACAAAATTTGGCCTCTGAAATAATTGTCAACGGCATGACTACTCAGAGAATACAAAGAAACTGCTGATTGAGTATCTGACCATTCGTTGGTGGAGAAAGCTAACTTGGATGATTATTTGATAGAGGTTATTAATTCTGAAACTTTTTCTTTCAAATAATATCTCTGTAGTATTTCCTTTGAGTAGTGTGATGAAAGAGACCGATACTTTTGCTAGCCGTACAAAACCAAGAATTTCAGCGTGACGAAGCAGAAGATCATCCTTTACTATAATTTCTGTAAATTTACTATATCCATCCTTTATGATTTTTCGTTTCATTGTCCCATATTTGTATTTTATATTAGTTTCAAGAGTAATTTCATTCCTTCTTAAATCTGGAATTGGGGATCCTTTACTTTTTTACTCATTTTCCTTTCTACATTTTCCTTGTTTTTGCTGCTTAGATAGTTCATAACCCGGATATCATTCTTCCTTTCTGAGAATAATTACGATTGCAAAGTGTATGGTTTACGTTGTCATGGGAAACAATATCGAAGTAATTCCAAACCACACTGGATAAGGATACTATTGGGGAATTCCTTCAACAGTTGATTTCGAGCGAATATACTCACAAGTACGAGTCTATCAATATTAATATTGCTAGATTTCGATTGTGACTCAAATTACTGTTACTACCTTGAGACGGCACTAGTCAACTAATTCTAATCAGTTTCTCACAAAAGTTGTTAAATTTTCTAACAAGTTCCATCAGAACATTTTCTAATAGTATTCCGAGTTTCCGAGTGCAAATGCAAATAATTTATTTTTAATATTTGTGAATGCGAAAGTCAATGCGAATATATATATATATATATATATATATATATATATATATATATATATATATATATATATATATATATATATATATATATATATATAGAGAGTATATATATATATATATATATATATATATATATATATATATATATATAGTATATAAATATTCTTCACACCTTTTTCAATAAAAAAATTAGTCGCTGGAATTGTACAGTTACAACAATTTTAGCTTTTCTTGTGATTTACAAAATTAAAGGTATCGTACGGTGTTATTAAAGTACTGCACGCAAAAGTGTTTATAGGGTAGTTTGGAAAATAGATAGCGGGAGTATGTTCCAGACTTTACCAGTCATGTAAGATTGAACATAGCTGTTAAGACTGAGGTCAGAGAGAGAGCATAGAGAAATATGAGACTGTGTAGAAAGGTGTGTCGCAAGAACCCTTCTCAATGGAGGAGGTATGTGATTGAAGAGTTCAGAAGAGCAAATTCCGTTATAATAACGATGAAATAAAGAGTGATGCAACAATTCACTTGATAAGACGAAAAGCCCTAGACTCAACCATTTAAAGAGGAACAGTGTGAGTGTAATCACTCCAGATGAGTGAGGCATACTCTATACAGGGGCAAACGACCCCCTGTAAATATCAAACTGAGGTGGCGTGAAGAAATTCTGAATGTGCCTCAGAACACCCAACCTTTTAGAAGCTTGTTTAAAAAGAGAAGTAATATGAACCTTCCAATTAAGGTCACGAGAAAAATAAACACCAAGAATATTGAGGACAGACGAAGGTTTGAGTTATGTGTTTTCAAAGAAGATGTTATAGCCGTGTGAAAGATTATGTGGAGTGGAAAGATGGAGGGGCTAAGCTTTTGAGTAATTGAAAACAACCTTGTTCTCAATGCCTCAAAGAAATTCGAGAAAGATCAGATTCTAGTTGATCCAAGGGGGCCCTTCTAGCGTGAGCTAATTGCTGTTGAAAAGGACGTCTATCAAAATGAGGGGAGTAATGAAGGGTGAAGTCTTCGACATTGGAGTAGATGTGTGATGAAGCAATAAAGAGAGGTCTTTTATGAAAAGTAGAAAGAGTTAGGAATAAAACAGAACCATCATGAGCAACACCACTATTTATAGATTTAAAGGATGAGCGATGGCATTCACCAAAATACTGAAAGAAAGAGGACCAAGAGACATAAAGCATTGGCGAGCAGAGAAAAGATTAGAAGAATTGAGATGTTTTTAAACCTTCCTGCTAGGGTAGATTCGAAAACTATAGAAAGAACAGAAGTTAGAGAGATTTGGCGATATTTGGAGGGTTGAGATTGGTTCCCTTTTTTGTACAGGAGCACCTTTCCAGCAAGAAAAAAAGGCCAAAGTAGAAAGACAGAGGCGGAATAATTTAACAAGGCAAAGTGCAAGCTTGAAAGCACAAGTTTTGAGAACTATAGGAGGAATACCATCAGAACCGTAAGCTTTCTTAGTGTCAAGCTCTGAAAAAGCAGAAATAGCATCTTTTGAAGAAGTTACATTATTAGCATAAATATGTTGGAGGTAGGTGGAGAAGAAGGAATATCACTGGAATCGTCTATGGTGGAATTAGAAGGAAAGGTTTGAGCAAAGAGTTTAGCTTTAGTGGAAGGTTAAACGGCAGTTATGCAGACGGAAAATACTAAAAAAGGGTAAGAGGAAGAAGCAAAGTTAAGATTTAACATTTTTTGAAAATGTCAGATATTACGTGAGGAAGAGGAGCCAGTAAGATTATTGCATTTTCTACTGAGAAAAGAATTTTTTGGTGTCATGGAGAATAGATTTTGGACGATTTTGGGATGAAATATAAGTGGCAAGGGTTTCTGGAATTTGAAGATGACAGTAATTCCTAAAGGCAGCGTCCCTGTGGCTAATAGCACGAGAACAAGCAGAGTTAAACCAAGGTTATCTAGGTTTAGTTGAATGTAAAGATCATGGGGTGCACGCCTCCATGCCAGAGAGAATTAACTCGCGCTTTGCACACTCCGAGAGACCCTTTCCACGGAAACTGTAGTCATTCCATGGGAAATCATAGAAGTACGACCGTAAGTCCGACCCGTTAGCAGAACCGAAGTGCCAAAAACGTTTTCTCGCCGTAGTCGGGGGTCTTTCCTGCGGACGACTTGAAGAGATAGAACAGAAAACAGAGATATGAGAGTGATCGGAGGGACCCAGAGGAGGAAAGAATTTAACAGAACAAGGATAAGAATTAGAGATTAGGAAAAGGTCTAGAATGTTGGGTTCATCTCAAAGGCGATCGGAGATACGAGTAGGGAACTGCACTAACTTCTCAAGGTAATTCTGGATAGAAAAGCCCTAGCAAGTTCATAAACTTTATCTTGAGAATTAGAGGAAAGCAGTTGGCCGTGGAGAACGTTGAAATAAACCAAGAATGATGATTTCAGAGAAATGTGAAGAAGAGAGAGAATGTGTTCTAATTTATTATGACAGGTTATATTGAGCCATTAGGTAGAATATTCGGAAAACTTCAAATCAAAGCCACGGGAACAAACGATTGCACACATTGGCACAACTGCCTTTGTCTGAAAATTGAGGGAAGAAATAGTAGGAGTCAACAGAGTAGAGCTTGAAGTCGGAACGCTTAAAAACCTAAATTTCGGTTAGGAATAACAGATGAGGTTTAGAGGAGGAGAGGTGATGTTCAACAAAATGAAAATTAGATTTAAAACCGAGAAGGTTGCAGAAATTTATGAAGAAAGGCGACCGTACATCAAAATAGGCCGGCAATTCCGTGAAGGCACCAACTCCATTACCGGAGGCTGTCAATGGCATTTAATGGTGATGATAGTAGGGTTATTTTTGGAAGCTACCCCTATAGGCTTCTCCAAGGCTAATCGGGTGGCTGCCATTTTACACCATTTTTTATTTTCTTTTTAAGAGGTAAGTGTTGTCTGTAATTGTATTTTATGCTGTGTGATAAAGGAGAGCTTACTCCATCGTAAGAAGATTATGGATATGAGCACAAAAGGGAAGAACAATTGGGCACTGGAGTGCCATGGGATGTACTCTAAGACTCCATATGTGCTCAATGGTGGGTAATCTCATCGCTTAAGGAGCGCTACTTCCTTCTCATATATATATATATATATATATATATATATATATATATATATATATATATATATATATATATATTTATATATATATATATATATATATATATATATATATATATATATATATATATATATATATATATATATATATATATATATATATATATATATATATATATATCTCAGGGTGATATTTGGTTTAAAGCCACAACTATCATCGATCCATATCTCAAAAACTACAATAGCTACAGGAAAAAGGAATACATTGTTGGAATCCTGGCAAAATTTTATTGCGGAAACTGTAAAAAAAAACCAAAAATCATAACTCAAAATCACAATAGGAACAGAGAAAAGGAATATTTTTGACACCCTGTTAATTTGTTAGTTATGAAAAATGTAAAAATAATAAATTAAAATCATTAAAATCAATATTTGCCGATCTATGTCACGAGCAGGGACATAGTATATATATATTATTTAAATATTACACGGTAAATGGTGGGGGCTCGAGCCGATGGAACACTGGGACGTTTATCATACCCTGCAGGGGGAGGGGGCGGAGGAACCCCGCGACACCCAAATACCAAAGAGTTGGGGTTCCGAGACCTCCGAGGGGTGAATTAGTCCTACCCCGTAGTTCCCTGGAAGGCCGAGAGACCCTGACCTGCCATCGGTGCGATATACCCTTGGGGATTTTTAGTAAAAAAAAAAAAAAGCAAAATTTAAAAGAAAGTCTATTTATTTTAACGAGAAACCAATAAAAGGTCTCTAAATAGGCTCTCTAATCATATATTACTATAATTATTAACAATAATTTTTTTATTTTTTATTTTTTTTTACATTTTCCTATGTAAAATTTTACCAGGATTCCAAAATATTCGTTTTCGCTGTAGCTATAGTTTTTGAGATATATATTTTTTTATTTTTTTTTTTATTTTTTTACATTTTCCACAATTAAAATTGGATCAGCATTCCAGCAATGTATTCCTCGCTGTAGCTATTGTAGTTTTCGAGATATGAGTTGTGGCTTTTAAATAGTGCGTCTATGCATCGTTGCGGTGCGGTGCGTGGTGCGTTCATTTTGGTGCGGTGCGGTGCGGTGTGGCTCGCTCGGTCCGGTGTGGTGCGGTGCGCAAAATTCCGGTGCTCGGCCAACACTCTTCATGAAGAATCAAATTGTTTTGTCTTTAGACAAACTCAGTGCGGAGCGGTGCGGTGCGCAAAAATCCGGTGCTCGGCCAACACCCAGTCTAAACCCAATTTAGGTTATCTGGAACATAAAAATTATTGTGCGGTTTACATTGTAATATTATATATATATATATATATATATATATATATATATATATATATATATATATTATATATATATATATATATATATATATATATATATATATATATATATATATATATATATATATATATATTATATATATATATATATATATATATATATATACATATATATATATGTATAGTAAATATATAGTATATATATATATATATTGTTATATTATATATATATATATATATATATATATATGTTATTATATATATATATATATATATTAAGTTATATATATATATATATATACATATATATATATATATACTGGGCAAGCTAAAAAGTAACTTGTTGAGGAGCTGCTACAACTGGAAGCAGGCATAAACATGTCCGTAGCCCTAGACTAAAGGGCTGAAGCTTTAGAATAGATTTGACACACGAACGGTATGGTTATTTAGTTTCATTGTTGTGCAGTATAGAAATATGGAACCAATAGTGAGAGAGATGTGGAAGGCCTCGTCTATTTGAATACCTGTCGATGAGCACGACTGTAAACTCCGATCATTATTGTGAAACTCTAGAAATTGAAGACTAGCATACGTCGAATAAGACCAAACGCCGTTTTCCTATGCATCATGATAATGCTCAGACCACATTGCAGTGCCTAGAAGCTTTCAACGCTTGAACTGAAGTCAGTAATCACCCACCCTACAGTCCTGATCTGGCCAGTGATTTTCACTTATTTCCAAAGTTGAAGGAGTCTCTCCAGGAAGTGAAATTTGGTCCAGATGATAAGGTGAAGAGACCGGTGTTAGACTGGTTTCGGTAAACGGATCAAGACTTTTTTTCAACCAGTTTTGAGAAGTGGGTTAAACGTTTGCAGAAATGTATTGACGTTCGAGATTATGTAAAAAAAAAATGTACATGCTCATTGAATAAACCTTTGACATTTTCTCAGTCTTTGTTTCATTATCTATTCTGCAATGTATGAGATTTTACAGCAGAACAGACCTTACTTTTCAGCCCGCAGTTCACACAAACACACGCATACACACACATATGCACACACGCACACGTGCACACACATACAAACAATACACACACACACACACACATATATATAGAGGTATATATATATATATATATATATATATATATATATATATATATATATATATATATATATATATATATATATAAATTAGTATATATATATATATATATATATATATATATATATATATATATATATATATATATATATATATATATATATATATATATATATATATATATATATATATATATATATATATATATATATATATATATAGAGAGAGAGAGAGAGAGAGAGAGAGAGAGAGAGAGAGAGAGAGAGAGAGACCCGGGAAAGGTGGGATTGACTAGCGAAGAGAAAAAAGAGAAGGAAGATAAAAAAAAAAAAAAAAGCTGCTGCAAGAGCAGATCATTTCGAGCATGAAAAGATTTCGCTTGAAATAATAAAGAAGAAAATTTTGAAGGAAGAATAACATAATTTTTTACCCTTTTCTAAACCAAATTTGATGGAAGAAAATTATTTTTAATATTATTATATGAAAATTATGCCTCATCATTTAAATATTTTTATTGGATTATGAAATATTTCATATTTCTACAAATTCTGAAACTAGAAAGGTTTGAAAATATTTTATTTCCGGAAGTAAATTTTTAGCGACTGTTTGAAAATACTCTTAAAATCTAAATTAGAATGAAAACGTAGTCGTGGATATATGTCGTGATATTGTGTTCTTTCTAGTTTTCCCGCATATTCCTAAAGCATATTCCTAGATGGCGCTCCCTGTTTACCCTCTATTGTGTAACCTCGTCTTTAATTAAAAGAATAAAGTAAACAACCTAAAATAAAATTTGTTCTCCCGATAGTGCAGCCTCATAATACTTCCGAACTGTCGCACTTCGGTGTGTGCTTTTAAATTTTCAACCATACATTGGTGATCGCTCCTCCCGATAGTTTTTGTTTTGGGTATACTCCCTTAATATGGCTGGATCAGGAGGTTGAATAGTGGTCAAAATGTAAACAAAGGGAAATTTTTTTTACTTTACTTCTGATGTCCGATTGAAATATTAGTTATACTGTTAAAACTTAAAATACCGATAATACTTTCTAAGTCGCCCCTGCATTCTGATTTTGCCCAGGTCTCTCTATATCTTAGAATGTAATATATATATATATATATATATATATATATATATATATAGTATAGTATATATAGTAGTTATATATATATATATATATATATATATATATATATATATATATATATATATATATATATATATATATATATGATGGAGCACTTATGAAAATGGTACTCTTCCAAGTAGATTTTTACATTCGATACGAAAAGGAAAAGGAATTTAAGGAGTGCAATAAAAGGAAAATATTATCCCTCTAGTATTTAGGCAAAGAAGGGATCAGCATATATATATATATATATAGTAGAAGAGTATATATATATATATATATATATATATATATATATATATATATATATATATATATATATGGTCTATATATATATATATATATATATATATATATAATTGAGGGAAGTAGCAATTCCCGAGGGATGGGATTACCTCTCATTGGGCATACATACATGGAGTGCAAAGGTACATTCCTGGTACCTGTACCCAGTGCACAATGGTTCTCTCCTTTTGTTTATATCCATATTTTCTTATACTGGAGTGGGCTTTTCTTTATCACACGAAATAAAAACACAATTAAAGAGAACACTTTTTTTTCGAATAGAAGCCTTCCAAAATAGCCCCCATCCGCCCCAACTTAATACCACTTGACCTGGCAGTTGATTAGCAGTAGTAAGTGTACACATCCCGAGGCCACCGTTTTCGATATAAATGAATAGAGATATATTAGGCTTATATGGAGGATTGCCCGAAGGGCTATCAATCTGACAAACAGACAAAACCGAAGGTTTTGTCTATGTTTGTCTATGTTTGTTTGTGTTTGTTTGTGTTTGTTTGTATTTATTATTATTTATTATTAAGTCGAAGAAATTATGATCACGTAGTGATCATAATTTCGAGTTGTGTGGTGCTCCAAAAACTCTGACTCCGACTCCGACTCCGACTCCGACTCGACCTGGCTCCGGGGCGGCGGCGTGCTTTGTCTACCCGGCTCTAAGGCGCGGTTCTTACTCTGTCTGACTCCGCTCAATCAATAAGTATGATATGTTATTATTATTATTATTATTATTATTATTATTATTATTATTATTATTATTATTATTATTATTATTATTATTATTATTATTATTATTATTATTATTATTATTATTATTATTATTATTATTATTATTATTATTATTATTATTATTACTATTTTCCTCATCATAATAAAAAAGAAGAAGAAGAAGAAGAAAAAGAAGAAGAAGAAGAAGAAAAAAGAAAGAAGAAGAAGAAGAAGAAGAAGAAGAAGAAGAAGAAGAAGAAGAAGAAGAAGAAGAAGAAGAAGAAGAAGAAGAAGAAGAAGAAGAAGAAGAAGAAGAAGAAAGAAGAATTAGAAGAAAAAGAAATAAGGGAGGAGTCAGTTCAAGGTCGTCCGCATTACATAATGTTTCGTCCACATTTGAACAGTCTATATACGACTCTATATTATTATTATTATTATTATTATTATTATTATTATTATTATTATTATTATTATTATTATTATTATTATTATTATTATTATTATTATGATATATATATATATATATATATATATATATATATATATATATATATATATATATATATATATATATATATATATATATATATATATATATATATATATATATAGTATAGTATATATATTGTTATATATATATATATATATATATATATATATATATATATATATATATATATATATATATATATATATTGAGATGCCGGAATTTTACAAGCGAATCAATGCCTTGTTTTCCTCAAAAAAAAAAATCTTATTATTATAATTATTATTATTATTATTATTATTATTATTATTATTATTATTATTATTATTATTATTATTATTATTATTATTATTATTATTATTATTATTATTATGTAGTAGTGGTAGTAGTAGTTAGGTTTATCGTATCGGGTTAAAATTTGAAGGGGTGTTAGATGGTGAGATAACCTCTTTGTATACGAAGCTACGTCCCCCCTGGGTCCCCCGAAGGGGGACCCCACCCCCATTAAAAAATCAAAGTGCTCGTAATTGGTTGAAATTTGGTGAGAGGATTCAGAGTTGGGTTTCTAGAAAGAGTTAGTATTGGATTCTGAGGAGTTGGCTCCGGCACCGGTGCTGGAGCCGGTGTGGAGCCGTGTTAATAAACAGTCGTATAACAACAATGTTGGTGTCCTCATATGGGTTATCGAGGTCGTAGAGTAAGATAATTAGCCAATGTTATGATAATTTTTGTTAAATATTACCATGTTAATGTAAAAATTAGCATTGTTATGTTAGAGATATGCTTGAGAACGTAGGAATAGGTTACGATTTTTGTATGTTATGTTAGTTACTTTACTGTTGTTAAGTGTGAAACTTTGTTAACAAAACAAGAATCACTGGTATTGCATAATGTTTCGAAAACGAACCAGACCAGAATCATAGGTATTGCGTAATGTTTCGAAAAGTGGGAGGAGTTTGAACAAATTCTCGAATTGTATCTGATAACCTTAGTGAAACAGGTTTGGAACTTTGTTAATGTTAACAGTTTATTCGTACATAAGATGTGTTAGGTTTGCCGTTGTACATCATATTCTTAGCTCAGGTGATGCTATGTTAGCTTTATTAATGTGAAATAATGTAAAATTATCATTACCATGTTGGCGATATGGTTGATAAATGAGTGAATAGGTTACGTTTATGTATGCTAAGTTAGTTATTTTACTGTTGTTAAGTATTTACTTTTTATATATATAGTATATATATATATATATATATATATATATATATATATATATATATATATATATATATATATATATATATATATATATATATATATATATATATATATACAGCAGACTGTGGGAGTGATTTGGTTTAAAGCCAATAACCATTATCATCGATCCATATTCAAAAACCAACAGCTACAGGAAAAGGAATACATTATTGAATCCTGGCAAAATTTCATTGCGGAAACTGTAAAAAATAAATAAAAATCATATCCTTAAAAACTACACAGCTGAGCGAAAAGGAATACATTTTTGAATCCTGGTAAAATTTTAGTTATGAAAATGTAATAATAAATAAAAAATAAAATAAAATAAATATTGGCTATTTTTTTTGTATAGGGGACATAGTATATATATATATAATATTTGTAAAGGGTATTACACGGCAATGTAGGCTGATGACGGAATCACAGGGGGACGCTTTCCATACCCCGTAGGGGAGGGGGCGGAGGAACCCCGCGACACCATAAATACCAAAAGAGTGGGTTCCGAGACCTCGGGAGGGGTGAATTAGTCCCACCTGGGTAGTTCCCGAAGCTGCCGAGAGACCCTGACTCCCTGCCATCGGTGCGATATACCCTTGGGGTATTCTTTAGTAAAAAAAAAAAAAAAGAAAAATTTAAAAGAAAGTCTATTTATTTTAACGAGAAACCAATAAAAGGTCTCTAAATAGGCTCTCTAATCATATTACTATAATTATTAACAATAATTTTTAAATTTTTTATTTTTTTACATTTTCCATATGTAAAATTTTTTACCAGGATTCCAAAAATGTATTCGCTTTTCGCTGTAGCTATTATAGTTTTTGAGATATATTTTTTTTTATTTTTTTTTATTTTTTTTACTT
>JABUQX010143377.1:5000-22264 GCA_015478945.1 Trachelipus rathkii | reverse complement strand
TCATCACCATATTATTATTATTATCATTGAAGTTGACCAGTCATATTTGGACAAATATAAAAATATGCCTCTATAATTCCACCGACAATAGCATTAATATAACATGAATAGTACGTACAGTCGCAGCTCTGATTTATGCACAACAGCAGGCTTCCTCTATCATGAAGGTCATATCACCGATATGTTGTTACGTATTAACAAAGTGACAATTTAAAAGGAACTGAATTGACACTACCACCAGTCACTCGCCGAGGAGCAACACTGACCTGGCGAATAAGGCAAAGTCTAGGGCAAACCCACAGTTCATCCACCTAGGTTCACGCGCTTCTAACATGCCACACAGTAATAGCTAAAAATCCTCATCGCTTTCATCAGTACATATTGATAACATATCGTCAAACAGCTTCACCGAGCTTTCCGAATCCTTGAATATGAAATCAGCTGGGCAAGGGGCTTTACCCTCCGAAGAGGTAGTGTAGTGAGGGGTAGCCTGCTTATACCTCTTTCGGGGTGATCCCTCGCATGATTCACACCCTTTCAAGGCGCATCCCCCAAGGTTTTCTCGAAGGTAATGTGTTGCTTTAGATACTCTCGGTTAATGAAAACTGTTTATTCGTGAGTAGGCACGTTATGTTAAATATTACTATGCCAATGTGGAAATAACACTGATTTGTTAGAGAAATGATGAGTTTTTGTAAGATATTACTGTGTTAACTGACGATGATGTGTTAGAAACGTGAACTAGGTTAAGTTTTTTGTTGAATAATGTTAGGTTTGCCTTAGACTTTGCTAATGTCTACGTTTATTCATATGTCAAATGATGTTATAAAAACGAGTGACACTTTGTTGAAGATAGTGTCAATTCATAGTTCAAGATGCAGGTATCTTTGATGATTGGTCACCTTGTTAAGGGATTTTGTTAGATAATACGGCTTTACCTGTTGCTAATATGCTCGAAAAGCTGTAACATATCGAGTATTGTATGACCTGTTAGCTAGTTTACCATGATCAGTAGGGAATTTTTCAGGATGTTAGCTGATTATTCATACGCTAGGTATGTTAGGTTTGCAATTGTGTACATTATATTCCTAGTCGCTGTTATGATTTGTTAGCTTTATTGATGCTAAACTTGTCGGTTAACATATTCGATGGTTAGTATATAAAGAACATATTTTTATGTTATGTTTGTCCAAAATGATACTTGAAATATGACTTGAATCAATAGCTCAATAGATCACAGGTGGGTGGGACGGATAGGGGACTGCAGGGATGGGTGGTTTGATTTACTGATTTACTGATTTACTGCTTTAAAATCAGTAAACTATTACGCTTTACTGTGATATTTTACTCAAAGAACTTATTTTTATGTTATGTTAGGATAAAATTTTTTTATTTTTTGTTATGTTTGGTTAAAACTTTGTTATGTTTGCGATTATTCGTTGGGGATTATGATATTTAGACGAGGTTATGATGAATTTTTTGTTAAATGTTACGAAGTTGATGTAAAACATTTGTTACGTCAGCATTTTATTCTTTGTCAGTATGATGATTAGACCGGTTTATGTTAAACTTGTTAAATACATGATGTTAATAAAATTACCGACATTTATAGATATGTTTGAAAAAGTGTGAATAGGTTACGTTTTGGACGAAGTGTTATGTACTTTACTGTTGTTAAGTGCGAAAGTTTGTTAATGTTAGTGGTTTATTCGTGCGTATGGTGTGTTGGGTTTGTCATTGTACATTATATTCTTAGTTCAGGTTATGTTATGTTAGCTTTATTAATGTGGAAACTTTGTTACGTTAGCATACTTTCACTGCTCTGTATGATAATTAAACAAGGTTATGATAAATTCTTGTTAAATATTACTGTGTCAATGTAAAAATAACGTTAATATGTTAGAGATATGTTTGGTAAAAGCATGAATAGGTTACGTTTTGTATGCAGTGTCAGTTACTTTACAGGTGTTAAGTGTGGAACTTTGTTAATGTTAACAGTTTATTCGTGCTTAAGTTGTGTTAGATTCGTCGTTGTACATTATTTTCTTAGCTCTGGTAATGCTATGTTAGCTTTATTAATGTGAAAACAATGTTACGTTAGCATATATTCATTGGTTAGTATCCAAAGAACTTATCTTTGTACTATGTTGTTGTTGTTGTTGTTGTTGTCGAACGAGAATATATACCCTTTTGAACTGATATGGTTCATTCGTACGTCGTATTCTTGTTTACTTTCTTCTGATTGGTTGAAAGAAAGAATCTCATTACATTTAAGGGATGTTTATACACTATTTTCTTCAGTAGGGTAGTTTTTCGCTGTGTTGATACGATGACATCTCCCTGCATCTCTACGCTTGTTGTTGATATCTTCATGAGGAGTTTCGTTATTCCCAACGATGTGTCATTTATATTTAATCGTAAACCGAATGGCGACTGCTACATTGCTTGTATTCCTGCCAGAGGGTCAAATATAATAAGTATTGCACCACTTTATGCAAATAGTTAAAGCGTAAAATCATTTTTCATGTTTAGAGTTGGTATTTTCTGAAAGGAGGCGGAGTCTAAAAAGAGATAAGTCTAAAAACTTTACTTTATTCATATTTACTCGTTAGGTATTATGATGGTTAGGTATGGTTATGACACATTTTTTGATAAATGTTACTGTGTCAATGTAAGATTAACGTTAATATGTTAGAGATATGCTTGGAAAAAGTATGAACAGGTTACGTTTTGTATGTAAAGTTAGTTACTTTACTGGTGTTAAGTGTGGAACTTTGTTAATGTTAACAGTTTATTACGGCGTAAGATGTGTTAGCTTTTTCGTTGTACATTATTTTCCTAGTTCATATGATGCTATGTCAGCTTTATTAATGTGAAAACATTGTTATGTTAGCATATATTCAATGACTAGTATATAAAGAACTCAGTGGAACTTTGTTAATGTTAACAGTTTATTCGTATGTAAGTTGTGTTAGGTTTGTCTTTTTGCATTATTTTCTTAGTTCATGTTACGCTATGTTAGTTTTATTGATGTGGAAACTTTATTATGTTAGAGTATATTCGTTGATCAGTATAATTAACCACTGTTGTGAGAAATTTTAGTTAAATGTTACTGTGTCAGTGTAAGATTAACGTTAATATGTTAGAGATATGCTTGAAAAAGTAAGAATAGGTTACGTTTTGCATATCATGTTAGCTTACTCTACTGGTGTTAAGTGTGGAACTTTGTTAATGCTAGCTGTTATTCCTGCTCAAGATGTGTTATGTTCGTCTTTGGGCATTATTTTCTTAGTTCAGTTGATGCTATGTTAGCTTTATTAGTGTGAAAACTTTGTTACGTTGACATACTTTCGCTGCTCTGTATGATAATTAACCAATGTTGTGAGAAATTTTAGTTAAATGTTACTGTGTTAGTGTAAGATTAACGTTAATATGTTAGAGTTATGTTTGAAAAAGTAAGATTAGGTTACGTTTTGCATACCATGTTAGTTGCTTTACTGGTGTTAAGTGTGGAACTTTGTTAATGTTGACTGTTTATTCCTGCTTAAGATGTGTTATGTTTGTCTTTGGGCATTATTTTCTTAGTTCAGTTGATGTTATGTTAGCTTTATTAATGGGGAAACTTTATTATGTTAGCATACTTTCGCTGGTCTGTATGATAATTAACCAATGTTGTGATAAATTTTTGCTAAATGTTACTGTGTTAGTGTAAGATTAACGTTAATATGTTAGAGTTATGCTTGAAAAAGTAAGATTAGGTTACGTTTTGCATACCATGTTAGTTGCTTTACTGGTGTTAAGTGTGGAACTTTGTTAATGTTAACAGTTTATTCCTGCTTAAGATGTGTTATGTTTGTCTTTGGGCATTATTTTCTTAGTTCAGTTGATGTTAGCTTTATTAATGTGAAAACTTTGTTACGTTGACATATATTGATTGATCTTTGTATAAAGAACTTGATTTTATGTTATGTTTATCCAAAATGATACTCGAAATTTGACCTTAATCAATAGATCAATATATCACAGATGGTCAGGAGGGAGGTTGGATAGTGGTTTGATTTAGTGATTTACTGCTTTAGGGTATGTAAAACGTTACAATTTTAGTAAAAATTTGACCTTAATCAATAGATCAATAGATCACAGATGGTCAGGAGGGAGGTTGGATAGTGGTTTGATTTAGTGATTTACTGCTTTAGGGTATGTAAAAACGTAAATTTGTAAGTTATAAACAGACATATATAAAGACACCAACATTGTTGTTATACGACTGTTTATTAACTCGGCACCGCAGTGGCTCCAGCACCGGTGCCGGAGCCAACTCATCAGATTCACATATCAAGTATTTCTAGAAATTCAACTCTGAATCCTCTCACCAAATTTCAGCCAATTACGAACACTTCGATTTTTTAAGGGGGTGGGGTCCCCTTCGGGGGACCCACGGGGACGTAACCTCGTCTACGACGAGGTTACCTCCCCATCTAACACACCTCCAAATTTTAACCCGATACGATAACTCTAACTACTACTACCACTACTACTACTACTACTAATAATAATAATAATAATAATAATAATAAACATACACACTCGTTGATTGAAGCGGGGTCGGAACCGCGGCCGGAGCCGGAGTCTGAACCAAACCGCGGCCGGAGCCGGAGTCTGAACCAAACCGCGCCCGGAGCCGGAGCCGGAGCCGGAGCCGGAGCCGGAGTCGGAGTCGGAGTCGGAGCCGGAGTCAGAGTCGGTAAAAAATTTTTCGACTCAGATTCGATTTCCTTCGGAAATCGAATCTTCGACGTAAATAATAATGTGTATGTGTATGCGCACGCGCGCTCGGTCTGTGTCTGTCGGTCAAACAGACCTTCGGTCTGTTTGACCTCCAGGTGGTCGGTCGCCCGAACGCTTGTTAGGCCTAATCTTGATCTCTCAGATCACGCCACAAGGGCGTAAGCGCAATATCGGCGTCCACCCTCGGGGGTGACCCCCCTCTATATACATCCTACAGACTTGAAATTTACACGGATTCGTCCTTATCCCATATATACATTATATTCCAAGTTTAAAGCAAATATCTCTATTCCTTCATATCGAAAAGGGTGCTAGCGGTCAAACTGTTACTATATATATATATATATATATATATATATATATATATATATATATATATATATATATATATATATATATATATATATATATATATATATATATATATATATATATATATATATATATATATATATATATATATATTATTATATCAAATTATAATCGGATTGTAAAATATCGAAATATCGATATATCGAATATCGATATTTTTCTGGCGATAATATCGAAGGCGATTTGATATTTTTTTAAATATCGATATATCGATTTATCGATATTTTTGAGATACGGGCGTGCCTAATATATATATATATATATATATATATATATATATATATATATATATATATATATATATATATATATATATATATATATATATATATATATATATATATATATATATATATATATATATATATATATATGTGTATACATACATATATATATATATATATATATATATATATATATATATATATATATATATATATATATATATATATATATATATATATATATATATATATATATATATATATATATATATATATATATATATATATATATATATATATATATATATATATATATGATATGTGCTGAATATTCGGTATTCGGCCTATTCGGCCAAAATACCGAATATTCGGTATTCGGCTTTTTGCCGAACTATTCGGGCCGAATATTGAGCTTTATAAACAATAAATTACGTCAACATAAGAGAAAGTTATTTCAATTTAAAATTGAAATTTTAGAAACTTATTTTCCAAAAAAATAAAAATATAGCCAAATTTTGTAGCCAATATGGCGAAAATCTTTGTCATTTGTCAGATCCTATAAGGGCCTTTGACATTTTTCAATATTCTAAAAAATAGAATTCATTTAGTGATACGGATAATGGACCAAACATGGTAGCTGGTATAAGGGAGAGTGGCTTGCTATCAATTTCATGTTTTATTTACATTTGCAACTATGCATTCACGATTCAATATTATGTCAGAAGTCTGTTAAAGATATTTTATTTACTTGCAGAAGCATATCCTTTCATTTTCACCATTCAGCAACGGCAGCTGCAAAGCTTAAAACTTTACAGATGCAACTGAATGTCAAACAGCATAAATTAATTCAAGACGTTTCTACACGCTGGAACAGAACTTATGATATGCTTAAAAGATTGTTTGAACAAAAAGTTCCCCTAGCCATATACGCTGCTGAATGCAATCAGAAAATGTTGACTGATTTTCAGTGGCAAAATTATTCCATTTACTTGAGCCATTTGACAACATCACTAAAACAAGCATTAAGCGTGAAGTAACAGTCGCCCAAGTGATCCCTTCCATTTTAGCAATAAATCTATTTTTAAATAAGGCAATTAAAAGCAAAAGCTTCAGTGGAATAATTACACTCGTTGAAGAGCTTAAGAAATCAGTAGAAAAAAGACTTTCTAAGTTTCTATGTGATAAATCTTTGTGTGTATCTACTTTCTTAGATCTGCGATTCAAGCTAATTTTTCAACATGAATCAGATGAATCAGTAAAAAATATGATCGTGAAGTAACAGTCGTCCAAGTGATCCCTTCCATTTTAGCAATAAATCTATTTTTAAATAAGGCAATTAAAAGCAAAAGCTTCAGTGGAATAATTACACTCGTTGAAGAGTTTAAGAAATCAGTAGAAAAAAGACTTTCTAAGTTTCTATGTGATAAATCTTTGTGTGTATCTACTTTCTTAGATCTGCGATTCAAGCTAATTTTTCAACATGAATCAGATGAATCAGTAAAAAATATGGTCGTTGAGGCATGGAAAGAAATGCATGAAAATTTAGTTCCTGACTCTTCTGCTGACGATGATTCACGTAGTGGGGAAAGTGAAGCTGAAGGTTCCATTTTCACTTTAATGGATTGTTTTAAAGAAATTGTGGCATCAAAATCGTCATACAGAAAAGAAAGTGAGAGTGAAAAAAGAAGTCCCATTCTTCTGACGATGTGATTATTGTACATAAAAGTAAAAGGCTACATACGGAATTACATCAAGAAATAAACAAATATATAAGTTTGTCTACTTTGACCAGTGAAGACAATGATATTCCCTTCAATTGGTGGAAAAACACTGGAAATAGTTTTATGAATTTGAAAAAACTAGCAATAAAATACCTTTCAGCTCCACCGTCATCAGTCGAAAGTGAAAGAATATTTAGAACAGGAGGAAATATTTATGAAGCCACAAGAAATAGGTTATCCTCTGAAAATGGAGAACTGCTAATGTTCTGTCATTTTAACCTTAGAGCTTATTCAAATGAAGTTTAGTTTAATATCTTTAACTACGAAACTTTTCAATTTTCATTTATTTTTAATATGTGAATGGTTTGCTATAGGTAAGAAATAGTTATTTACTTTTTGTTTTATTACTTTGTATATAACACTGGTAAACATGAAATTTCTTGAACGGGGTTTCGCAATTGATTATTGATGTGCTGATTCCAAAAATGTAATCGGTTTTTGCATATCACATCGCATTTGTGAGATATTGTGTGTAACACAGATTTGTAAAATTTTATGATTTTTACCTTTTTCAAGAGGGTCTATCACAATTATTGGGATATATATATATATATATATATATTATATATATATATATATATATATATATATATATATATATATATATATATATATATATATATATATATATATATATATATATATATATATATATATATATATATATATATATATATATATATATATATTGGACATATGAAGGGAGAGAAACAAATCGCAATGATATGATACATGTCTTTGATAGATATATGTTAAACATATAATACAACTATGAATAAAGAGTAATATGGGACAACAATGAATGTAATAGAAGGAATGGGTTTAGTTAATGTAAACATACCTACGATGGTAGTAACTTTCTCTTCGTAGACGATCTACTGTGCATAGCGTTTGGAATATCCCTCATCAAGCTCCAACAATAGTCGGCCATCATATTGATATCCCACTTGCCCTGGTAACGTCCTTCCATGAACTTTAGATCTTGATGGAAGCGTTCACCCTGCTCATCACTAACATCGCCTAGGTTATCCGAAAATTTTCTTAGGTGAGAATGTAAGTAGTGCAATTTTATACTCATTCTACATCCATGAGAATGAAAACTGTCTAGCAGTTCCTGTACAATGTTAGTGGTTCTCGGCTTTCCAAAATTCTGTGCTACATCTGAAAAAGCATTCCACGCTCTTGCCTCTAACACAGTCATTGTTGTAGCAAAGGCAGCATCACGGAGGAGTGTCCGCATTTGTGGGCCATCAAATATCCCAGCTTTTTTCTTCTCGTCACTCAGACCAGGAAACGTTGAGCATATATAGCGGAATCATTCACCATCATGGTCCAGGGCCTTCACAAATTGTTTCATCAAACCAAGTTTTATGTGTAGTGGAGGTAAGATGATGTTTTCTCTCTGTACAAGTGGTTCACGTATGATGTTCCTGTCACCTGGCGTCAAGGTTTCCCTCGGTGGCCATTCTCTTTTGGTCCAGTGATCCTTTGCCGCCCGGCTGTCCCAATAGCACAGGAAGCAGGGATATTTGGTGAAACCTGCTTGCTGACAGAGCAAAATGTTTACCATTTTGAGGTCGACGCATATTTACCATCCATGTACTTGATATTGTAGCCTCTCCAAACTGTCTTGATTTTTGCATACTCCTCTCTCATCCGTACCGAGTACCCTACTGGAACCGAAGCATACATGTTGCCGTTGTGTAACAACACACACTTTAAACTGCTCTTGGAAGTGTCAATAAACAGTCGCCACTCACCTGCATCGTATGTTGGGAGTCCCATAACGAGTAGTAGGCCTGCAACTTCACTGCAATACACAAGGTTACCATCTGACTGGAAGAGCCTCCGCAGCTCTGCTTCTCTGTTACGATAAAATGTTACTCTTATGCCATGGTCCAGTAGTCATTTTTCATGCAACCTCGAAGCCAACAGCTCAGGACAACTTCGGCAAATACAACTCTCATACAAGATCGTTCAGTTCACCCTGGGTGAACAATGACGGACCATCCGACTGTATTTCAGATTGATGATAGACATCATCCAGGTCATTGGCATCCATACATGTAGACGTACTAAAGTTACCACATGCTGCTACTGTAGATATATGCGGAAGGTAACGTCTATACAGCCTACGTAGTGCACACATGAATTTTGTCATTCCTAGGGAATATGCAAAAATAGGGATCCATGATTGCACGAAAACGGGATGTGATACAGCAAATCTGAGAATATATATGGAATCAGCACCTCCGAATTACTATATATCTGCTACAAAAGTCCATCCAAGAAAAATTTCACCTTTTTTTGTTGACCAGTGTAAGTTTTCTTTATTTTTCCCTAAATGGATGACCGAACTTTGAAATAACTATTCGGCCGAATAGCGAAGTGATTATTCGGCCGAATATTCGGTATCTTCGGCCGAATACTTTCTTTAGCCGAACATTCGGTATTCGGTATTTGACTATTCAATAACCTAATATATATATATATATATATATATATATATATATATATATATATATATATATATATATATATATATATATATATATATATATATATATATATATATATATATATATATATATATATATATATATTTATAATTCTTAGATAAATAAATATATATATATATATATATATATATATATATAGTTATATATATATATATATATATATATATATATATATATATATATATATATATATATATATATATATATATATATATATATATAGATTATCGTTCGCCATATATGCAGGGCCCTCTAACCGCTAGGCAAACTAGGCAAATGCCTAGGGCGGCAGAATATGAGGGCGGCCCTAGGTGGCTAGAACGCGGCAGACAACGACAGAAAAAAAACAAAAATATATATATATATATATATATATATATATATATATATATATATATATATATATATATATATATATATATATATATATATATATATATATATATATATATATATATATATATATATATATATATATATATATATATATATATATATATATATATATATATATATTTATATATATATATATATAATTATATATATATATATATATATATATATATATATATATATATATATATATATATATATATATATATATATATATATATATATATATATATATATATATATATATATATATATATATATATATATATATATATATATATATATATATATATATATATATATATATATATATATATATATATATAATTTACATTAATGCGAATGAAATGTTTTGAAAAACGATCAGTTAAAATTACAAAAATGATCGAAACTTAAAGAGGATAAATGTCAAGTTCCTCTCACACAGCTCACATGCTCACACTGAAATGGTCAAGTTCAGAGCTTTTCGACTTGTCAGTTTTCGACTTGTCAGCTTCTTCCTACTGTCTTTAACTCCTCCAGTCTCTTTATATATATATACATACATACATATATATATATATATATATATATATATATATATATATATATATATATATATATATATATATATATATATATATATATATATAGTTATATATATATATATATATATATATATATATATATATATATATATATATATATATATATATATATATATATATATATATTTATAAGGTGGACCCTGAGTTGCTTTAAGGATTATTACGACAGATTTTTAAAAACACACTTTAATTATTTAAAAACATTAAAACAGATAAAATAGACAAGCTTTCGTTAATATAACCTTTTTCGAGTCGGAATAAGCAATGGGAGCAAAATCTCTTTTATATTTTGGGATGTAGACAGCTATTAGTCGGTTGGTTGGTCCAGCAGCAGACTTTTGTAGAATGGTGATAGTTTCATGAACTCATTTTGAATTGAGTCAATCCTGCACTCTCCAGGGCAGCGGTTATAATTGGGGAAATTGTAAAGGCAAAAGGCTTCCGTGATTTTTCTTTTGGTTGCATCTTGAATATTTCTAATGTTTGTCATATTGTAGAGTTGTATTTGGTGGTTTGTTGTTAATCGGTGATATGTTAGGGCTGAGTTTTCATGGTGTTTTTCGAGGTCATGTTTGTGTTGTTTTTTTCTGCGTGTAAAGTCTATGGTTTCGCCGTAATAGTGACTATTGCAAGTGTTGCAGGGAATTTTATATAAACAAGGAGGATTATTGGATTTTGATTTAGGGGGTTTAAGAACTTTCTCAATTAAAATATTGTTAGATGGGATGAGTCGTATGTGTTTGGGTAAAATGTTTTTTATGTGGTGTATGTTAATGTTAGGTATGGGGAGGTAGGTTTTTTGTTGTATGTTGTCTTGTGTTGTGTTTAATTTGTGGTATTTTTTTCTTGCTTTTTTATAGGTGTTGTTTATAATGTTAATAGGATATTTTAGTTTTAAAAAGGTGTTTTTTATCAATTGTGTTTCTGTATGTAGGAATGCAGGGGAGCAAATTTTAAAAGCACGAAGGTATAAGGATGAAAGGGTACCTATTTTTGTGTTGTGTGTGTGAGCGGAATACCAATGTATGTAGGAAGGATTGGAAGTGGGTTTTCTGTAAACAGTGAAAGAAGGTTTAGTAGTATGGTCTGAAATTATGAGAGTGTCTAGGAAAGGAATAGTGTTGTGGTTGGAGGTTTCCATGGTGAATTGTATGTCAGTATGTAAGGTGTTAATGTAATTTAGGATGTGTGTGGGGTTGGTTGCGTGAGGTACGGCAGCGAAAATATCATCCACATACCTTAACCACACGCAGCCAGAAAGAAGTTGATGAGGAAAGATGTAGTAATGTTCTAGTAACTCCATATATATGTTACTGAGCATGGGAGAAAGTGGGGAACCCATACTCAGTCCATGTTTTTGTTTATAGAATTGTTTATCAAACTGAAAATAGTTGTGTTGTAAAGTGAGTAGGATGAGTTGTTTCAGGGTAGAGAAAGGGAAGGTGAAAGTAATGTTATTGTCATTTATGTATTTTGCAGTTACTATTTATTAAATGTTGTGCCAGAAACTTGGTAATCCCCAAAACCATGATACCAAGATCAATGGAAACTAATTTTTCTGAACCATTTCCTCGAATATTCAGACAAATACTCAAAGAAAAAACCGAAAAAATAGCACGAGAAATAAAATTTAAGTTTAAACAATCTACTAGGCTATATCATCAATTTCAGAATCTTTGGTTTACTTCGTACCCTTTTGCAGTCGAAGAATATTTAGAAATGATCAACAGAGCACACACAGAGAAAGAAGAAGCAGTCTATATTAAAGCTCAATCTTTGAAACGAAAATTTAATTTAATCTACGCTCAGAGCATTTGGCATATTCACGCACACGCTAATGATATTTTGAATCTTTCCACATATAGATTGACATCTGATGAAACAGATTTACTAAGTTTTGGTTTGTCATTTGCCCTCAAAAATAGAGACCCTTGGCCCCGTTGCATACAGGATTTCGAAACCTGGTTAAAAATGGAAAAGAATCCCAACTGTAATACTGATTTACTTAAAGGAATAATTTTCACCACTGTTGCCATGGATACGGATGCCCGGTTTCCAGAAAGGTTTTATACCGCATTGAACAAATTGAAAAACAATAGAAGCATTGTACTCTCCAGGGCGGATAAAGGTAATAATATAGTTATTTTAAATAGTACTGATTACATTACTAAATGCAACACATTACTCAACACACCTACATACGAACAACTGACAAAAAATCCCAATTCAACTTCCCAATCCATATTTAACTCTTCCTTATCTACCATACTTAAAAACCATCCTCAGTTACAGACACAACTTAAAGCATATATGACAAACATACCTCAATTCTACGGAATACCAAAAACACATAAACAAAACACACCTTTACGCCCTATCATATCCAACACTAATAGTAATACTTATAAACTAGCACAATGGCTTTCAAAACAGTTAAAACCCCTTTTAGGTACAATTTCTACATCCCACTTAAAAAATACAGATGACTTCATAAACAAAACCATATCTCTTAACACTAAAACACATACTTTTGTAAGTTATGACGTTGTGTCACTTTTCACCTCTGTCCCAGTCCCACATCTTTTAGAACTCTTAACAAAATACATAAATGACAATAACATTACTTTCACCTTCCCTTTCTCTACCCTGAAACAACTCATCCTACTCACTTTACAACACAACTATTTTCAGTTTGATAAACAATTCTATAAACAAAAACATGGACTGAGTATGGGTTCCCCACTTTCTCCCATGCTCAGTAACATATATATGGAGTTACTAGAACATTACTACATCTTTCCTCATCAACTTCTTTCTGGCTGCGTGTGGTTAAGGTATGTGGATGATATTTTCGCTGCCGTACCTCACGCAACCAACCCCACACACATCCTAAATTACATTAACACCTTACATACTGACATACAATTCACCATGGAAACCTCCAACCACAACACTATTCCTTTCCTAGACACTCTCATAATTTCAGACCATACTACTAAACCTTCTTTCACTGTTTACAGAAAACCCACTTCCAATCCTTCCTACATACATTGGTATTCCGCTCACACACACAACACAAAAATAGGTACCCTTTCATCCTTATACCTTCGTGCTTTTAAAATCTGCTCCCCTGCATTCCTACATACAGAAACACAATTGATAAAAAACACCTTTTTAAAACTAAAATATCCTATTAACATTATAAACAACACCTATAAAAAAGCAAGGAAAAAATACCACAAATTAAACACAACACAAGACAACATACAACAAAAAACATACCTCCCCATACCTAACATTAACATACACCACATAAAAAACATTTTACCCAAACACATACGACTCATCCCATCTAACAATATTTTAATTAAGAAAGTTCTTAAACCCCCTAAATCAAAATCCAATAATCCTCCTTGTTTATATAAAATTCCCTGCAACACTTGCAATAGTCACTATTACGGCGAAACCATAGACTTTACACGCAGAAAAAAACAACACAAACATGACCTCGAAAAACACCACGAAAACTCAGCCCTAACATATCACCGATTAACAACAAACCACCAAATACAACTCTACAATATGACAAACATTAGAAATATTCAAGATGCAACCAAAAGAAAAATCACGGAAGCCTTTTGCCTTTACAATTTCCCCAATTATAACCGCTGCCCTGGAGAGTGCAGGATTGACTCAATTCAAAATGAGTTCATGAAACTATCACCATTCTACAAAAGTCTGCTGCTGGACCAACCAACCGACTAATAGCTGTCTACATCCCAAAATATAAAAGAGATTTTGCTCCCATTGCTTATTCCGACTCGAAAAAGGTTATATTAACGAAAGCTTGTCTATTTTATCTGTTTTAATGTTTTTAAATAATTAAAGTGTGTTTTTAAAAATCTCTCTTAATAAAACTTAAAAAAACTCAGAGTCCACCTCTTTCAAAAATATATATATATATATATATATATATATATATATATATATATATATATATATATATATATATATATATATATATATATATATATATATATATATATATATATATATATATATACATCATAATACACAAATAAATTGAAATAGCCACAAAACTCTTAACACCAACTTTTATAGCTTTTTAGACATTTATAATATAAACCATTAGTATTTATCACGTTGATTACAGAGCTTTCACACATTGATCTAATTCAATATATATTTTCTTATTGAATTAAGTTCCATATTTGCATCATTAAAACAATGACTTTCCTTCAGATTTTTTTCCTAAACAAATTGGCATTTACCTAGCAAACAAATGTACTTAAAAAGAAATATCAACTCCTTCTTGTTCTGCCAGCTAGAAAATAACTTGATATATCCTAAATTTCCCTTAAATGACTCATCTGGATCTGAACTTGCTGATGACATCATTCACCTCACACTTCGCTTTTACCCCTACTTACAATGAAGATATTCTTTAATTAATTCTTTCACAAAAGACTCACTTATCAAATTTAAATGTTCCTTAACTCCGCTATTATATAGTCCGGTCTATTTGAAATTAAATTTGTCCATAAAGAATAACAAAAGGACTTTCATATATATCTAGGACAACTAAACTCGATATCCATATCTTAGAATTAACCTATATAAGGAAACTGAGACCTTCACTAAACTAAAATTCTGCTTTACACCTCCGACTGATGGACTAAATTTCATTTTTTCTAGCCTGCAATTAAAATCCATAAATTCACAAACAATAACTTAGGACAGGGTTTGATTTTTGCTTAAGAGAGACCCCATTTTAGTCCCCAACTTCAAATGAACCCCAAATTCTTAATTTTCAGTCAATTTTGAGCATATTAAATGCAAACGGCAGCTTTTTCTGACCTTTAAAATTTCGTTTTCGGGTGTTTTTCTGCGACTGAGATCATTTCATTTGCATTTTTCATCTTTGAAAACTTATGTTTTTGACATTTTCGATTCTCGTCCTGTATTTTTTTTTTTTTTTTAAATGACTTCAAACTTGAAAACATATAAAGTTTGGACTGTTACCTAAAGAATGTTAGAAGCGAAATGTTGATTTTTTACCCCAGATCCCAGAAATGGTCGAATTTTAAAATTTTTTTTTTTTTTTTTTTTTTTTTTTTTTTGAAAATGAAAAATTGCGATAATTTTTTTTTTTAATTAGCCGATCTGCACGAAATTTTCTAATAATTTGTAGTCGGGGGGAGATACACAATTTTTATTAGATCATTTTCTGGTATGGAATAGTTTTGATTTTGTGCATGGATCAAATTTTCTACAAAAAAATTTTTCTGAAAGTTTAAAAAAAAATTATATGAAAAATTATCTAAATTAAAAATGCGCATCTTCCCCAACTACAAATGTCCTGAAAATTTCATGCAGATTAAGTCACCATAAAAAAATTATCGCAATTTTTCATTTTCAAAACAAGTTAGTTTGGAAGTTCGACAATTGCTGGAATCTGGGGTCAAAAATCAATATTCGAATCGAAAAATGTCAAAAACATTGGTTTTCAAAAAAAATAAACTTCAAAAGAAATGACTACAGACAAATATAAACACCCGAAAACAACGTAAAGGGGTGCGGGAAAGGGTGGGCTGCGCAGGCTTAGTGTATTACACTAATCTCAATACACACACATCACTACAACAAACATAGCCAACACATATAAAACAGAACAATTTATTCAAATACAAATCACTCTTCTCATGCTTCTCGCATTGGAAAACGCCGCGTATTAAAGCCACGAACCCACGCCTGCGGTGGCAAGCACTCCAACTGCGTTGCGCTGGAGCAGGGCTTGCTCTCGGGCTTCAATATCCTTGCACTTTCCACTTGGTCAGAAACCATACAAATACTTTCCCTGACCAATTTTCGATCTCGGGATTGAGGCAATGTATTGAGAATAACATAACATTATATATATATATATATATATATATATATATATATATATATATATATATATATATATATATATATATATATATATATATATATATATATATATATATATATATATATATATATATATATATATATATATATATATATATATCGTAGAGCGAGAGAGTCGCGTAAAGGAAAAGATTCGGGTTCGATTTCCCCGTCCGAATATTAGGTAGCAATATATTTTTATATATATATATATATATATATATATATATATATATATATATATATATAAATATAAAGAGTTATGTTATAAATATTTAAATATAAATATATTGAAAAAAATATATATATATATATATATATATATATATATATATATATATATATATATGGTAGGAAAAAGAAAGAAAGATTAAGTTAATAAAATTTATTTTTAGGACGTTTCGTGGACGTGACTGTCCACTTCATTCAGCTAATAAAATATGACTAAATTATTTTAAAGTTGAAAAAAAAAAATATTACTTATTATAAGAAATCTAGTAAAATTATGTAAATATAAATGTTAAAAATAATAAAATGGTCAAGTTACTTTAATATAAGAATTTTCACAAATATTTGATTTATTTTACTTTTTTTCATAATAATTTTTCAAGGTGTCATCCTTGGAAAAATCTGAAATTTATTAATATT
>JABUQX010143376.1:15000-18360 GCA_015478945.1 Trachelipus rathkii | reverse complement strand
TATACATACATATATTATTATTATTATTATTATTATTATTATTATTATTATTGTTATATTATATATTATTATAGTTATAATATATTATTATTATTGCTATATTATTATTATTATTATATATATATTATTATTATTATTATATATTATTATATTATTATTATTATTATTATTATTACATAAACATATTATTATTATTATTATATGATATATATATATTATATTACATATATACATATATATTATTATTATATATATATATATATTATTATATATTATTATTATAGATAAACATATATATATATATTATTATTATTACATATATATTATATATTATATACATATATATACATATATATATATACATATTATATATATTGATACATACATATATATATATATATATATTATATTATTATTATTATATATATATACATACATATACATATATTAAATATACATATATATATTATTATTATATTATTATATTATTATTATTATTATTATTATTATATATTATTATTATTATTATTATTATTATATATATACATATTATATTATATATGTATAGATAAATATACATATATTGGTTATATATATATATACATATATATTATATATATATATATATATATATATATTATTATATTATTATTATTACATATATATATTAATATTTTATTATTATTATATATATTATTACATATATATATATATATATATATTATATATTATTATTATTATTATTATATATTATATATATATACATATATTATATATTATTATTATTATTAGATTACATATATATATATTATTACTTATTATTATATATATAAGATATACATATATATATATTAGGGATGTATATTATTACTACATATACATATATATATATATATATATATGTATATATATATATATATATATATATATATATATATATATATATATATATATATATATATATATATATATATATATATATATATATATATATATATATATATATATATATATATATATATATATATAAGTATCTGTGATATAAGTTTTTTATTTAATTAATTTTTATTGAAATTATAACGAAAGTTTTCCTTTGTCAGTAGAAATGTTCTCAGTTAGAAATTATAATCAACTATTTGAATGATGATGATTCCATTTTCTCCATTTTCCCATTTTCCCATTTTCCCATTTTCCCATTTTCCCATTTTCCCATTTTCCCATTCTTGAATGACAAAATATTGATAAATTCTACTCTTTTATTTTCAGAAACTTGTCTGACAAATGGTATCATGATCACTTTGAAACATAAAGTTTTATGTTTGATTCCTGGTTTTGATCACGTGATTAACTATCGAGCTTTTTATACAGTTAATACTTGAAATAATTGACAAAGTATTCTGTGAATGAAATGGCCTCCCATTTACGTCACATAAATCGGTTACTGAAGGATTTGAAGTTCAAATTTAATTCCGTATAAAAAGTAATTGTAATTTTTATGCATCTTTTTTCTCTTGGTTTTATGATTTTGTCTTTGACCTAAATAACAATTTGAGGATCTTTTGGACTTCTTGTAGGTATTCTCTGACATTCATTTATTATGGTTTTGGCAAGGTTATTTGGTTTAGGCAATAGTTGAGATTAGAGGATTCTGAAGAAATATCGATTTATTTTCGATAATCGTTTTGTTTCTACATCTTTTATCCCCATGTTAAAGGCTTAAAAAAGCTCTGCCAAACCACTCATATATAAATTTAATCGATCTACCTAATTTTTTTTTATATATTTAAATTCTGTTTATGGCCCATTAAGTTTAGGTTATTATATGTTTTGTAAAGTATACACAGTAAATTTGTGTATACTTAACAAAACTTATCACATAATCTTACTGACTTTTCGAACCTAAAAAAATTGCGTTTATATATATATATATATATATATATATATATATATATATATATATATATATATATATATATATATATATATATATATATATATATATATATATATATATATATATATATATATATATATATATATATATATATATATATATATATATATATATATATATATATTAATTGAAGAAATATTTTATTAACAACATGTGGCAGTGTTGATTCATCCAATTTCAAAACATCGATTGCTTTTAAAAAATATATCGATTTTTATAGAATCAGTTAATTTCAACCATTACCTTGGTCTAAACCAAACCAACAGGCTTATTTTGGCTTAAATTAACTAAAAATATTTTTTATTTTTTATTTTCCTTTCTAATAGAAAAGTAATTAAAAAGTTTCTAAATGAATGCATATAACAAATACATCCTAACATATTTAGATAGTAAATAAATGGAGCTAGAAAATTGCTATTAAATGTTTAAGTAAATAAGTATTTTTATTGATTAGTTCCATAGTTAAATCTTTCCAAAACTTTTAAATGTACTCAAAATTTACAGGACACAAAAATCAATTACATTTCTTCATAATTTGAAAATTGTCGATTTAAAACAATATTTTGTTAATAGCATGGAAGAAATTCTTTGCTCCGCTATATATATGTTATTATATATATATATATATATATATATAAGGTTGTTATATATATATATATATGATATATAGTTATATATATATATATATATATATATATGTATATATATATATATAATAATATATATATTATTATTATTATTATTATTATTATTATTATTATTATTATTATATTATTATTATTATTATATATTATTATTATTATTATTATTATTATTATTATTATACATAAACATATTATTATTATATTATTATTATTATTATATTATTATTATTATATATATTATTATATATTATTATTATTATTATTATTATTATTATTATTATTATTATTAATAGTATATTATTATTTTATATTATTATTATTATTATTATTATTATTATTATATTATTATTATTATTATTATTGCATATATTATTATATATTATTATTATTATTATATACATATTATATATATATTTATAACTTACAACTATTAATTTTGTTCTTATCTTACTAGTTATTTTACTTTTATATTTTGTTTGTATATCATATTATTATATTATTAATATTATTATTACATATATTATTGATATTATTATCATTATTATTATTATTATATATATATATATATATTTTATATATTTAAACCCAAAAGGTAGCATTAATTTATCTTTAGCAAAAATAATAAATAAATAAATAAATTCTTTGCTACCTTTGAGTTTTAGGATTATTACTTCTGGCAGGTTTAGTGTGTCTTAACACAATACACACACACACACACACACACACACACACACACACACACACACACACACACATAGCTCT
>JABUQX010143376.1:7500-10000 GCA_015478945.1 Trachelipus rathkii | reverse complement strand
CCAAAGATTTTCCACTTCCTCAATGTCGTCTTCAAAGGACAAGAGATCCATATTACCTTTCAAAAAGATTAGGTGCTCAAAATTAAAAAGCAGTTAAGGTTGACCTCTTTTGCTCCTCAAAATATCCCTGACTAATATTTCAAATATTCGCTCTGGCAAAAATGGCAGAACTAGGAGAGGTGTATTATATTTTATGAACAAGTTTAACAAATTCTGCCTATGCTGAAAGCGAAAGATGTCCTTGCTGGTGTTAGCTCACTTCCAGCAGTCCATTGCTAATTTGAGGTTCCTCACCTAAATCATTCTGACCCCTTCTGAAACATTTTGACCACCCTGTCCACCCATAAGAAGGCTTATTTCGTCCAAGACTTTAGTAGACTCCATGAAAGCCTCGACTCTCTGCAGAGTCGATGCCAATGCTACGCATCAGCTCGGTAGTTATATATATAAGAAGAGTTTAACACAGCAGCATATATATATATATGAGCAGCAAGATATTATATATATATATTATTACATATATATTATATATATATTATTATTACATATATATTATTACATAGTTGGTTATACAATGAGTCTTAGCCACAAATACTTCATATATATATATACATATTATTATATATAAAGATATATAGCAGTTATATATATACAAGTTGTTATTGTTATATATATATATATATATATTATATATATATATATATATATATATGTTATTATATTATTACTATATTATTATAAATATATATATATATATATATATATATATATTATATATATTATTATATACATATTATGCTATATATATTAGTTATGTTATACATACATAAAATATATAAACATATATATACATATATATATATATATATATATATATATATATATATTATTATTACTAAAGGTTATTATGATACATATTAAGAGCGAGTTGTTACGCTATTGGTTATTATTACTATTATTATTAATATTATTATTACATATATATTATATATTATTACATATTACATATATACATACATGGTTATTATTGTTATTACATATATATATTATTATTACATATATATTATTAATATATTATTATTATATTATATTACATTACATTACATTATTATATATTATATTATATGTTATATATTATTATATATATTAGTTGAGCATATTATATATATTATTATTATTATTACATATTATTATTATTATGTTATATATATTATATATTATACATATTATTATTATATGATATTATTATTATATTACATATATTACATACATTATATATTCATATAGTTCAAAGAGGAATTATATTAATATTGGTTATAGTATGATAGTTATATATAAAGATATATTACATATATATATTATTAAGTTATTATATATAAATATATATTATTATATTATTATTATTATTATATATATATATATATATATATATATATATATATATATATATATATAACATATATATATATATATATTATATATATATATATATATATACATATATATATACATATATATTATTAGTATATGGTTAAGTATATATATATATATATATATACATATATATATCTGGGTTCACACAAAAACTGATTTTAAATATTGCCCAGAATATTTTAGTACAAATATAATCGACCAAAGTTAGAGATGAGGGTAATAGCCATTCAGTCTATAAATCAATTTAAAATGTTATTTATTATGGTACCTTAAGGTGGTTGATATTATTTTTGGAAATTTATTTATTAAAACAATAAGTCTTAGACTAAAAGTATAATTAGTTATAAACTTAAAAATAAAAATTATATTTCTCTTTATTATAACCAATAAGAATTTTTAATATGTAAACTATATTTTCATTTTTTTAAAAAGGTGCGGGAAACAAAAGAGCGGAAACTTTTTTGATCCGCACGTGCAAGTCCGCCAATTTCCTGACGACTCCGCATCCGCCAGTCCGCACCTATTCTGGTAGTCCGCTGGAGCGGACTAGCGGACTAGCGGACTAAAGAGCGAAAGTGCTACCTTCGAGAGTATATATATATATATATATATATATATATATATATATATATATATATATATATAAAATATTAAAAAATAATTTAAAAAATAAATATATATATATATATATATAGTAGGGGTCGCTCGCCAGAAATTTTTATGATCCTTGACTTTAATTTTTGGACCTATTCACTTTTGTTGGGGAGTGGTCTGATTAAGAATATATATATATATATATATATATATATATATATATATATATATATATATATATATATATATATATATATATATATATATATATATATATATATATATATAAATATATATATATATATATATATATATATATATATCAGAAAACAGGAATCCTGTTGCAACTTCCAAAATGCTTGAATTTTTCCTCGATGTTTTTAGGAAAATCTTTAAAAAAACAAGCATCACATTCCTTTTCAATATGTTTAAGAGCAGTTGCTATAACTAATGATGGAAATTGGAACGTAGT
>JABUQX010143375.1:67500-70862 GCA_015478945.1 Trachelipus rathkii | reverse complement strand
ATGATAGCCTGGTGAAATATTTTTGTGATAATAATTACCCGATTGATGTATTTTATAAAGAACTTAAAGGTTATGTGTTTCATAGTCACTTCCGTGTTGACCTGTGGTTTGAACTAAATGAGATTTTAATGATTTTTTTTTTTTATTGGTAATAAATTTATTTTTTTGAACAAGAAAACTAAATCGTTATTAAGTTAGCATGTTGTGTTGCTTTTAAGAATCCTTCGACAATTGGTAGTTTTTTCAATGTTTCCAGAGATACTGCTGAACTGTTATAGATTTTTTATGTAGTTTATTTAAATAAATGTTCCATTTAGTTTCCAAATTCGGGGGAACAAACTCTGACTGTACCGAGCCTATGCTAGAATTGACGGTCACAGGGGTGTTAGTGTTAGTCATAGGACTGGTATAAATTTGTCTACAAAAGGTCAATCATCTGTTAGAAGTCAATCTATTTGTATGCGTCAAATTGGGTATAAAGATATAATGTCTTCGTCGGTGTTTCACTATCAAAATAAAGTAATTTGTGTATGTATTTATACTTTTTTTAATTCAAGTTTTTTTGTTGCTGTAATACTTTAACTTTTAATTTCTAATTATTATTAATTGGTAACTTATATGAGGTATTTAATTGTAATTGTATCTCATTGCTAAAATTTTGTAATGAAAAAGGAAACGTGGCCCCGAAACGTTCAGTATATATATATATATATATATATATATATATATATATATATATATATATATATATATATATATATATATATATATATATATATATATATATATATATATGGGATATTTCTTTTAAAATACATCAACTAGATTACATTTGCATAGCTTACTGACAATGATACAAGATTGTTCTCCCAAACTTTGGTTGACTTCTCCATATATCAAATGATGATATATATATATATATATAGTTATTATATATATATATATATATATATATATATATATATATATATATATATATATATATATATATATATATATTAATATATATATAGTGTTAAATATTGCATAATCGCAATTTATTATTTAGTTCTTAAACAAAGAACATAAGTGGGAAGGTAAAGAATTACTGCCTCTCCGGGATTGAACAACCGCGTGTTGCGAATGAGGACAATATACTCTGATGCTTTACCACTGAACTATCCCCAACCCATAAAACGCGGTGGTTCAATATATATATATTTATATATATATATATATATATATATATATATATATATATATATATATATATATATATATATATATATATATATATATATATATATATATATATATATATATTATATATATATATATATATATATATATATATATATATATATATATATATATATATATATATATATATATATATATATATATATATATTAAATAAATACATATAGAAGTATATATATATATATATATATATATGCTAGCAGATATATTATTATATATATATTCCATTATTTTCTACATTCATATTATTGTTATTATTCCATTCCCTTTATTTCCATAATATATATATATATATATATATATATTATTGTTGTTGTTATACATATATTATATTATATATTATTATTATTACATGCATATATTATTATTATTATTACATGCACAACTAGTATTAAAAAAGGTATTTTATTTTGTTTTTGATTTAGAGATTATATTCCTGAAAGCCTAAATGATAACATACATATTATTATATATACATATATATATATATATATATATATATATATATACATATGTTATATATATTTGAGATATATGATGATATATATATATATTATTATATTATTATTGTTGTTATATATTATATATATATATATATATACATACATATTATTATACATTATATTACACATTATATATATATTTGATATATATGATATTATATTATTATATATTATTAGATATTATTATTATTATTATTATTATTATTATATTACATACATATTATATTATACACATATATATTATATATATATATATATATTGTTGTTATTATTATATATATATTATTATTATTATTATATATACATATATTATTATTATTATTTATATATATATTATTATTATATATTATTATTACATATTATTATTATATTACATATATTATATATATTATATTATACATATTATTACATTATTATATTATTATTATCTCTCATTACATATTATATTATTATATATATTATTATTATTATATTATATATATATATTAGATTTATGATAAAAGTAATTTTATATAATACTCATAATACATATATATAACATTATTATATTATATATATTATTATTATTAGCAGATATATATATATATATACATATATATATATACATTATCTAATATATTATTACATCCATATGATATTATGAGAGGATATATATATATAGAGGATATATATATATATATATATATAGCATATATATATATATATATAAATATATATATATAAGTACTAAGGTTTAAGTTCTTTATGCCACTTACAATGAAAACGACAATATATGTTGTATTACTATATATACATATAATGTACAATATGTTAATAGTATATATTATTATATTTACAAATACGACGATGTATATCTCAATGTTTGGGGTAATATATTGCAATTTATGCGGACAGTTTAATATTAAAATATCCCTCAACTATATCCCTCCCAGTACGGAGGGATATAGTTGAGTGACCAAGATTTGTTGAAAATGTTTGTAATGAATGAAATAGCCGTTGGTCTAAAGTGTTTAATGTGAAAGATAAATATGTTGTCTGGGCCAGAACCTGGGGAGTTTTTTAAGGTTTTGATTGGGACTAATTTCTTTTTTTTTTTTTTAGATTGCGTATTATCTTTCTACTATTTGGGTGAGTGGGTTTGCAAGAGATATTGAGATAGTGTTGAATGGCTTTATTTGGAGGAGGAGAGAGTTATTTTGTCATTTTAATGCTTTCTTTGTCTGTGGGGGGTTGTTTTGGGAGTTGCGTAGACGTTTTATTACCTGCCATGTTCTTTTTTCTTCAGGCTTCCCCATATTGTCTGTTAGGTTTTTTGAATTTTTCAGTTTTATAGGTGGAGATGAGACTGGAGATTTGTATGTTTAAAGAGGTAATATGAGCAGTTAGATCTGGGGTTTAAATTTTTTGATGTCTAATGATGTTTCTCTGTTTCATTAGGTAGCAGATTTTAGGTGTTAATGAGGGGTTGTAATGTTTTCTATGATCTATTGGTGTGCAAAGGTTGGAGGCTTTATGTATTATTTTGGTGAGTTTATCTATGGTCTTATGTAAGGAGAGGGAGTTGTTGATTTCCAGTAGAGGTATGTGAGTTTCTATGTATTATGTGAATTTTTGCCAATT
>JABUQX010143375.1:37500-40000 GCA_015478945.1 Trachelipus rathkii | reverse complement strand
TGTCCCAGACTTTACCAGTGGAGTGCTTTTGAGGTTGAGCATGGCGGTCAAGTCTGGGGTCAGTGTTTGACGGAGAAAGAATGAGACTGTTTAGAAAGACGAGTCCTCGAAAGTTCAAAAGAGAAGTGTCCATTGTAAGAGAGAGAGAGAGAGAGAGAGAGAGAGAGAGAGAGAGAGAGAGAGAGAGAGAGAGAGAGAGAGAGAGAGAGAGAGAGAGAGAGAAATAAAGAAATGATAGATATAGGGAGAGGAAAGAGAGAGATAAATAGAGAAATAGAGAGAGAAATAGAAATATAAGGAGAGAGAGAAAAAGAGAGAGAAAAAATAGAGAAAGAGTGAGAAATAGAGGGAGAGAAAGGGAAATAAATAAATAGAGAGAGAAATAGAGATAGAATATATATAGAGAAATAAAGAAATAAAGAGAGAAATAGAGAAATGAAGAGAGAAATAGAGAAAGAGAAAGAGGGAGAAAAATAGAGAAATAGAGAGAGAGAGAAATAGAGAAAGAGAGAGACAGAGAGAAATAGAGAGATAGAAAAATATATATATATATATATATATATATATATATATATATATATATATATATATTAACTATTCAACAATGATAACAAAAAGATATCATTCACTATAAAAGCCTTTAAAGAGAAACTTGTAAATAAAAAAATTAAATTTTTTCAATGAATTGGAGTAATTATAAATAGTAATGAAATATTAATTTAAAATTGGTAATAAAAAGCATTGAAACAGTCTTATAATTTATTTAAATTAATATTTTGATGTGCTTCACAATTTCCTTGCTCAAATGGTCAAAGATCATTTTTGTAGAGTCAAGTAGTTTAGACTAATTGACAGCGTTTAATTTTTGTGGAGTTCAATAATGGTGCCTTTTTAAACTTCTTCAATCTTTTAGCTATATACATAACTTAAAATTTTCGTAAAAAATATTATAAATAAATATGAATTTTTATGTTTTTAAAGATAAAGGGTAATTTTCATCCATAGATTTATTTATAATTATATTTTTCATTACATGCGAAAATAAAACTCTATTAAAAACAAGTTAACGGCTAAAATTGAAATTCTTCCTCAGTGTTTCGAAAAGAGAAGGTGCAAGAGGTTGTGTTAAGCATTTTTTGTAGTAAATATTTTTAAAAGTTTCTTTTTTTAACCATGCCAAAATCAAGAGAGCTTTCAGAGTATGAACTTGGGCAGTTGACAGCTTTAGTTAAGTATGGCAAGTATTCTAATGTATATATCGCCAAACAACTTAATATCCGTGAAACTACAGTCGGATTTCATAAAAAGAGAATTCTAGAAGAAGGCCTAACGTATAAAAAGCCTTATAAACTTATAAAAAGCCTCGCACTGGCAGAAAACGACTTCTTTCAGAGCGTGGTGTTAGACACTTGAAATTACTTGCTATTGAAAACAGATTCATGGCTGCAGATGATCTTAGTAAAGAGCTTGTAAAGACGGGAGAACCGAAGGTAAGTCGTCAAACAGTTAGGAGAAGACTTGGTGAGAATGATATTCATGCTAGAATTAGTAAAAGAAAGCCCCTATTATCAGAAAAGAACATAGAAGCTCGCCTTCAATTTGCTAATGCACATAAACAATGGAAGGACGATGACTGGGCAAAAGTTTTTTGGACAGATGAGAGTAGATTTGAGCTGTTTGGAAGTGACAAAAGACGGAAAATAGTAAATAGAAGACCTGGGAAAGAATATAAATTTGAATGTTTAACTCCAACTGTAAAAAAAGGTGGTGGTAGTATTAATATTTGGGGAGGTTTCAGCTCAAAAGGGGTTGGGAAACTTCATCTGATAAAAGGGAATGAAAATGGAGTAATGGATAAGACTGTATTTAAATATATTTTTACAAAAATAGCTCTTCCTGCTGCAAAAAAACTACATGGGAACTTTTCTAATTTTATTTATCAGCAAGATAATGATCCTAAACACAACGCAAAAACCATGAAAAGCCTATACCAAAAACTGCAAAGGGAAGGGTTTGTCATGCTACCCTGGCCTTCTCAGAGTCCTGATTTAAACCCTATAGAGCACCTTTGGGATGAAATTGAGAGACGGATTAGAGCTAGAAATGAGAAGCCTAAAAATAAAGAACATCTGTTTGAAATAATACAAGAAGAATGGAACAGAATAACGCCAGAAACCTGCAAGAAGCTGGTTGACTCGATGCCAGAGCGTTTGGAGAAGGTTCGCGAGAATAAGGGAGGCCACACAAAATATTAGTTAAAATAAATTATAAGACTGTTTGAATGATTTTTATTATCCACATTTAATTAATCATTCATTATTATTTATAATTATATACATTCCATTGAAAGATTTTAATTTTTACATTGAAAAACTTTGAAAGTTCTTTGAAAATTTGTTGAAATCAAAATTCGCCAATAATTTTGGACGGCAGGTATATATAAATATTATATATATTTATATATATATATATATATAAATATATATATTTATTAATATAT
>JABUQX010143375.1:12500-15000 GCA_015478945.1 Trachelipus rathkii | reverse complement strand
TTTTTGTAACATATACTCAAACATACGTCCATGTTATAAAATAATAAAACATACATTTATACGAGACATAAAATTAAAGTGCCATTGAAGATTGCCTTCAATCCTTTATACCTTTTCATCTCTTTTTAAAACGTAGTTTTCACCATTTCTAAAACATTGTTTTCATCATTGTACTTCAGCTATTAAACTTTTACCACTTTTAAAGCTTCACTTTTTTTTTACGATTTTGAGAAGAACAATCTTTAAAGAGAACGATTTTGACTTCTCGTAATAAAGAACGAAATAAAAAAACGTTTGTTTTCACTTTGTTCTTTTTAATTTTTTTTTCTCTGCATTTTTTGTCTGCTTTTTTTTAAATTAATAGTTTTCTTTTGAGCTTTTTTTCCCCTTTTCTTTACCTTTTGTACCCCTCTAAGTTCTTTGTAATGTACTTGAATTGAATATGTGCGTGAGTATAGTTATACGTGAGAACATATTTACATACTTACATTCAGCCCATCATAATCTTTATTTTTTTAAAATAACAGATAAAAGTTTATTATTATTATTATTATTATTATTATTGTTATTATTATTATTTTTATTATTATTATTATTATTATTATTATTATTATTATTATTATTATTATTATTATTATTATTATTATTATTATTATTATTATTATTATTATTATTATTATTATTATTATTATCATTATTATTATTATTATTATTATTATTATTATCATTATTATTATTATTATTATTATTATTATTATTATTATTATTATTATTATTATTATTATTATTATTATTATTATTATTATTATTATTATTATTATTATTATTATTATTATGCAATTTAGAAATGTATATTCTTCATTTCTTAGAAAATAAATTAATAGAGTCAATTCAGTGTTGAAAATATAAATATAAATATAAATATAAATATAAATATAAATATAAATATAAATATAAATATAAATATAAATATAAATATAAATATAAATATAAATATAAATATAAATATAAATATAAATATAAATATAAATATAAATATAAATATAAATATAAATACAAATATAAATTTATATAAATATAAATATAAATATAAATATAAATATAAATATAAATATAAATATAAATATAAATATAAATATAAATATAAATATAAATATAAATATAAATATAAAATGAATCAAGTAAATTCAAAATAAATTTGAAAAAAATTTAAACTTTTAAAATTTAATTGATGAAATAAAAATAAAATTCTCCAATTTTTGTGTAATTTAGTTTGGCAGGTCATTTATACAGTAAGACTTAGTCGGAGAGAGAGAAAGAGAAAGAGAGAGAGAGAGAGAGAGAGAGAGAGAGAGAGAGAGAGAGAGAGAGAGAGAGAGAGAGAGAGAGAGAAAGAGAAAGAGAAAGAGTAAGAGAAAGAGAAACAGACAGACAGACAGACAGACAGACAGACACAAAGAGACAAAGACAGAGACATGGAGAAAATGAAGGAAAGGAAAAGAAGATTGAGAAAAGAAAACGTGGAGAAATATATTGTATATAAAGGGAGAAACAGAAAAAGAGAAAGAGAAAGTTGTAGAGAGAAGAGGAAGGAAAAAAGTTTGTAGGTGAGGGGTTGAAGGAAAATAGAGAAAGCAGAAATATATATATATATATATATATATATATATATATATATATTTATATATATATATATATATATATATATATATATATCTCTTTTTATACTCTCTATATATATAAATATATATATATATATCAGTGCTACACTAGTAACAGATTACATTGCTCTCTCTCTCTCTCTCTCTCTCTCTCTCTATATATATATATATATATATATATATATATATATATATATATATATATATATATATATATATATATATATATATATATATATATATATATATATATATTTACTATATATATATATATATATATATATATATTAAATACTTGAGATATTCCTGCTAAAACGTTTTTTTATGTTAAACGTTTTCTAAGATGATTCATGGTTAACGATAATTTTTATATTATTTTATAATAATTATATAATAAATATAATATTTTTCCTTCCGAAATGCTTAGGACGATTTTAGTATTTTTAATTATTTTTATTTATTTTATTAAATATTATTTGTTATAAAATTATTATTTATAATGTATAGTATTTAAACATATTATTTATAAACATAGTATTTATAAACAATTTTGTACTGTAAATTCAGACACGGTCCGATCCCCGCCATCCGATTTGGGCATGAGCTGCCGCCATTTTTAATGGGTTAAAAGCGTTATTTAATAGGGTTTATTCTTATATTTTTCGTTTTAATTTTGCACAATCTTTTAGATTTATTATGTAATAATTTCAAAAAAATAAGAAAATTTTATCGTAACATTATGAAATTTGCAAAAATAGATCGTTTCTATAATGATAACTCGTGCTGAGCAAGTGTAACATGATTTCAAGAGATTATAATAAGATATATATATATATATA
>JABUQX010143373.1:82500-84442 GCA_015478945.1 Trachelipus rathkii | reverse complement strand
TATATTCAAATAAAAATAATATTATACGCTATAGTTTTCTCTTTCTTTAAAACAATGGAATACGATATATATATATGAGTATAGCATATATATATATAGTTATATATATATATATATATATATACTATATATATATATATATATATATATATATATATATATATATATATATATATATATATATATATATATATATATATATATATATATATATATATACAGGAAATATTATTATACGAAATAGTTTTCTTTTTAAAATAGATGGAATACGATGAGGAATCATACACTGAAACGCAATTATAAAAATATTCTTTTATTGAGTAAAATTACATCATTTTTAGAATTTCATGAACAATAATAAAAGCGTTGAGTACGGGATTTCTAGTTGAGAATACATTAACGAGATCTTCAAGAGGCCGCTTTTTAAGTAATCCTTGTAAAAAGTAAACGTTAGAGAGTCCACATATCTGTGACGAGAATGATTGTATCGGAAACGTTAAGGTCTTCTTGTAATTAAATTATTTTATTTTAAGTTTTATCATTTACAATGAAAAAATATCCCTTTGATTTTTACGCTTCTGCGTCTTTCTTTTGCGTTTTTTACGTATCTTACGCTTCTTATTCGTCATCCTTTTCGTATCATGTCCAGAAGAGTTCTTCCGTTTCCGCTTCTTCGTTTTCTTTTTCTTTGTTATTGTTCGTGAATGTTTTTTAACTTTTTTGGCCTTGACCTTGACTGATCTTGACCTTTTTCTTCTCTTCAAGCCCTGACCTGTCATTTTTTTCCTGATTTTGCGCTTAACATCATTTAACATGCTGTCGGAAGCGTCGGCTAGTCTACGTTTCAAGGATGACTTTGCATCCTCCCCGCTGGCAATATCACGCAAAGTTTCTATACCTGCCTTTACCGCTTTTTTGCCTATATAGGTGCCGCTGCGTTTCAAAAGCGGCATGGCACCTCTTAAGAGGCGTGCAAAAAATCCAGATACGCCATACCCGCGTTGGATTCTAGAGCCAACAAAGTACTTATCAACCCTCATTTTCAACAACTAGAGGTTTTCTTTTAACTAAACTTTGCAGAATAGAAGTTAGTTATTGAATGAGTGGAAACCAACTATACACTGATTTAAATAGGTGTAACCCTCCCTCTCAAGTTTGACATAGTGTCTTCACGTATAAAGTCTAGTAATACCTTCTCCTCCGTACATGCATTTTACATAATAGACTCCCCGGCGTAAAACGGAATGCATTCCCCTCTACGTCTTTAATGTATATTCGTATAGAACTAATTTCGGATTTACTTAGAGGAAGGTAATGAACATTAGGAAAGGTGATTACCTTATCAGTAAGGTGGACCACACGTAACAGAGGCGCTGTAACGTTACCTACATACTGATGGGAAACAACATCTGTATAAACGTACGCTAGGCCAGGGCGGCTGAGCATCTCGGAGGGGGTACATGTATAATGCAGTACGCGGTCTGCGTCATCTTTTTGCTCATGCCAAGTTAAGGGTTTATTCTCCACAGAGTATAACCCTCTTCAGCATAGTAGGGATGTCATGAAGTATATCCAGCTCACCAAACCTTTTACGAATATGTTTTCGCTGCCATTGTGATCGCTCGAGAAAAAACGTATCACGGTCTCGCAGGTTTACACTTGCTTTTGATCTTAAAGATATTATTACTTTATCTTCATTGGTCCGCATATCAGTTTTGTATAGCAAATCCTTACACATAATACTCATATCAAAGAGATCGTTTAAATGACTGAAAATAGCAGGTACTGATTTAAAATAAGACCGTCGCAGAGCAAATTCTTCAATGAAGTATTCTTTTGTAGCAAATGTAGCCGTATTCAGCTTTTTGGCAATTGTAGTCCTTTTCAGAAAACGGGTACCTTCCACTTGTAATATAGTTTCAACACATTCTACACTTCTGTA
>JABUQX010143373.1:62500-80000 GCA_015478945.1 Trachelipus rathkii | reverse complement strand
TTGTTATCTTCATGTCCGCCTTGGGATATAGCCATCCCCCATTCATTTAACAAACTGAGGTTTATGTAGTCTTTAGCTACCCAGTCCGAAACAGCTTCCATGATGACGCTGAGACTTTCTACAGAGATGAACAAAGGCTTATTATAAGCTGGTTGTGGGGATAAGCAGGTAATGTAGCGCTCCCCAGAAGGTCTTCTTCTAAAACGTAAGATAACAGCGCAATGCTGATGCACCACAGACCATGATGCTAACTCACTGATCGTAATATTTCTAACTAGGCACGTCATTTTGGTCGTAACACAACTACTAACTAGTGGAAGGTAGGAATACAAATATATGGTTTGCTAGAGTACGCGTGGGGTTTATATACATGAATAAGAGGTGGGCGGAGCTTATCTAGCTCCGCCCCCGATTGCTGGCTTACGGTACCTCAGCCAATCATATGATTAGGCTTAAGAGTTATGATGGTGAAACATAAGAGGCGGAGTTACACTTTTAGGCCTAATTGAGTTAACGTCCGTCGTTCTTGTATATACAAGAATGTTCTTGTGTATTCTTGTATACCCTTGTACGATTCTGTTTCTGCATATTTTATGGTGAGAGTGAATCAATTGTATCTTTGTATTCAAATCCCGTAATGTATATTACATCCTTAACCAGTTACGCGCTAATTCATTTCGCTTTTTTCTTATTACTTGAGGACTACTTATTGTTTTGCTCTTACGCTGTAATATTCCCTTGTAAGGTCGTTCATTAGGTCCTGCAGGTTCGGAAACCAATGTTTGATAATGATTATCCCAATCCTGTAGCCTCTGCTTATTATGAATTAAGCTACGTGGAAAATTAACCCCCTGTAACTCGCGTTTAATGACGTCCCATCCTGGTATAGGCTTCTTTTTCCAGTCTCGAACTAAGTCTGAGACCAAGTCTACTATATTTGACCCTTGAAGGGGTTGATCATTAACTACAATCTGACCCAATTCGTTCCAATTTAACTGATCTTTTAAGGTATCATATAATGCGTAACCTTTATTTTTCAATGTAGGAGGTAAGCTGTTTTCTAAAACCTTTTTAAAATCCTTTCTTTCATAGTCACGTTGTGAAACTTCATTTGAAATAGGATGCATTCCTGTATACTTGTCTTTGACTTCTAATAATTTTTGTAATATTTCCTGATATTTCATCCTTTTCTCGTCTATATTAACTTTTGAAGTTAATATATCTGCTAATTCCTTTTCAATATTACGTATCTGTTCAACTCGTGGATCGAGTAATGTTTCGGGAAGAGGTTGAGGAATAGCCAGAGAATTATCCTGTAACTTTGTATATTGATCGAATGGAATTACTACGGCCTTCTTCATTCTTACGTGTGATTCCCTGCTAACAGTTTAGACAGCAAAGGACCAACTACTGAGAAGAGTAATGGAAGGAAAACTCCTCCACCTTGCTGTAACAGTTTCTTTTTATTCTTTAAATTCTTCTTCTTAACTTTACGGACAAGTTTACGAATGATGTTGCTGTGACGACGTAACTTTCTCTTCTGATCAGTTTTCAATGGTATGACCTGTTTTACCATATTTAAACAGATCTCACAGATACAGTTTACAAAGGTGGTGTTTTTTAGTAATTTCTCTTTTTCTTTTTTACTAAGTTTCTTATAATTTTTCATCAACGGTAAATATTTCTTTATCCGCATTATCCAGGAATATAAACAGTTTCGATTTCGGAAGGTAGAATGTTGGTGCGGAGCAGCACTCTGTATGTGTTTTTAGGGTGAAGTTCGCACATCAAATAACCGTGGGGGATTGAAGTAACCTCTTTATATACTTTTAAGAACTCTTAACATTTGACTGGCTAGCACGTTGATCTGACTCATGTCGCGTCTCTGTCCGAAAAGAATCAAATACTGGGTATTCAATGAGATACTACGCATATGCTTGCTTTGGTGAAAAATGTTCTGGGTTATGAAGAACACCGAGATATTTAGATGATGAGAATAAACTGTAAATGTTTCGGCTACCTCAATATTCACCTTGTGCATGAGGTCGTCCAGTATTATTACCTTATGTCCTTTTATGTTCTCTAACGATTTTACGTCATAGATGCCTTCATGGAAATGAATAAGGTTTTTATATTCGTTAAACTTTGACTGAAATACGTTATAGCACCATATTATTTTCACAGGTCGCTCTTCAAATACCTCTAATTCACTTAATAATTTTAGTATTGCAAATGTTTTTCCACACCCCGTTGGACCGGCTATAAGACATGTTGCAGGTGTACGGAACATGAATTTATGCACGTCCTCCATGATTGACATCTGTTAGTTCAGTAAGGATGTAGTATACATAGATTTCCTTTTAAATATATTTATGCGTTACCCTAAAGGCCCGTTCTACGCTTATTTCAAACTTACTCTTTCGAAAGCTTTACAAATATGCCACTCGCTCAGATCGTTTTCCACTAGGTATTCTCTTAGTACATGCACGCCTAATATATATGTGAAAAGATCACGTATAGAAATCATAGTATGTTTATTTTCTGGTCCATCAGTGTAAATAGAATCACACCATTGTTTTTTAAACATTGAAATAAATTTATACATGTCTATGGATCTCAAGAAGTATTCAATAATATCTTCAGAGTTACCCGCAAGCATTTTCTTAAATGTGTAGTATTCCTCATACAGCATATAATGTGCCGTATTTACGTGATTACTCAACATTTCTGCCCTTACACTCTGTAATAACACCCTCTTGCGAATCTCGGTCATATACTTCAACTGTTGTATTCCTGTAATAAAGAAACCGTAACGGGTGGGTTTAAATGTACACGAGTTATACGCTCTCCATACTCTTACCTCCATTCTGATTATGTTATGTTTCTTTGAAAACTCGGTAGTGAGTTGCTTAGGTTTCCTCTTCACACTCTGGCTGATAACTACTTTTGTTCCGATTAAACTAACCGATGGATTACTGCACTGTGAAATGAATGTTTCGGCCTGTAAACATACATTAAGTAGTTCTTCTGTGTTCATAAATACCCTTTGGTTACTATAGTTTGTACGGGAGCTAGTACACGTGTAAAATTCACTACCTTCGGGTCTTCTTTTATAAACAATTGAAACTCCACAGGTTGGAAGAATTTCCTCCCACTGTACAATGTCCTGTATAGAGATGAAACGGTTAGCTCTGGACATGATGAACACAGTAAAATAGCAAGGTTCTTTGCACGAAGATTCGATAACACTTCTTACTCGCCTAAAGGTTACAATGGAACTGAGGGCTCATCAGAATATATATATAACCTTATCTAGGGAAAGTATATAAGAGGTGTGATATTATATTCTATTCATTCTTAGTAAAGCTTTTGAACCGACAGGATGCATTTCTTAACCAGTGCGTCTCATGGCTGTTGTAAATCAGAATTAAATCTTTTTAATGTTCCGCCAACTCAAGTTAGTCTGCTTAATAGCAATTACGTATCTATCAATCCCACTCACTCGATTACCAACAGCGATGCACCTTTAGAGTTTATAGTAACTGGTTCGGGGGACTTTTACATCGATCCCTGTGACATCCATTTATACTTGAAAGTGAAACTTTTATCAGAAGACGGAAGCGACCTACCTACATCCGATGATCATGTCGTTTACACTGAGAGTAACTTCTTGTATACCGCTTTCAGTCAGCTGGAAATATTCCTTAATGAAACACCTGTTAATTCAGCTACAGCCTTATACCCTTACAAATGCTACATCAACAATCTTTTAAACTTTAGTGAAGATGCGAAACAATCCCACCTGCAATCCTGTGGGTTCTACAGCTTTAAAGATGTAGATAAGCATATTGACAGGGCAGCGAAGTCTCCAAGTAACACACACGAATTTTATGGCCGACTAATGGGGGATCTACTTAATCAGGAGCGACTTCTACTCCCAGGTGTGGAACTTAAGTTGAAATTAACTAGGGCTGCACCACAGTTTGCATTGAAAGTAAGCACTAAAAGCGGTGCTACGAGTACTCCACCATCCCCAATTTTCAAATTGTTGGAGACCTATATTTATGTACGCAAAGTGAAACTCACAGCTAACAGACATCTTGAAATTGAAAAATCACTTCTTTCCTCAACCGCAAAGTACCCATTGATACGAGTGGAGACAAAGATTTTTAACTTTACACCTGGTTTATCAAATATTAATATCCCCAACATTGTTAACGCTACTCTACCGCTGAAAGTTGTAGTAGGTATGCTTGAGCATACAGCTGTAACAGGCAAGTATAAAAAGCCAACCTTTAAATTCCAACATTTCAATTTAAAACGGATCAGTCTTCAAATCGATGGGCATTCACACGGTAGGGATTACGAAACGTCTCATAGCAACATTCCCTATGAGTCGTTGTGCTCTCGGCCTTTCTACGATCTGATAGCTCAAACTGTGCAGTGTAGTGATTCAGGAACGGGAATTACACTACAAGATTACGTTGACAATTCTAATTTATATGCTTATGAACTAACAGCCGACCTTTCTTCGTCTGCCTCTACTCATTTAAGCGCTGTAACGAGTGGATCCTTAGGACTGAATTTAAATTTTGCATCGAGCTTACAGGTTCCTGTTTCAGTCTTGGTCTATATGGAATACCAAAGTCTCATTGAACTAGACAGAGTTAGAAACGTGCTTCTAACCGGATAAACATGAACGAGTCCGAACTTGGCGTATTACTGGCGTCAGTAAAGGGCTTCAAGCATACGTATGCCAGTAATGAATTAGAAGATATAAAAATAAGAGTAGACGGAGGGCTGATATTTAACACTTCACCTAGATGGGAAACTGCTCAGGGTCATTTTTATTTTATAGTACAAACTTGATGAAAACTGTATGATTCTAGTTGATTCCCTGCATCAATCGAATATATATTCAGCCCCTTATATAAAGCAATTCCTAAGAAACAATAATTCAAGCTATATGAAAACCTTAACGTTTCCGATACAATCATACTCGTCACAGCTATGTGGACTCTATGCCGTTTACTTTTTACAAGGATTACTTAAAAATCGCACTCTTGAAGATCTCGTTAATGTATTCTCAGCTAAAAACCCAATACTCAACGATTTTATTATTGTTCAGGAAATTCTAAAAATGATGTAATTTTACTCAATAAAAGAATATTTTTATAATTGCGTTTCAGTGTATGATTCCTCATCGTATTCCATTTATTTTAAAAGAAAACTATAGCGTATAATAATATTTACGGAATATATATATATATATATATATATATATATATATATATATATATATATATATATATATATATATATATATATATATATATATATATATATATATATATATATATATATATATATATATATATATATATTATTAGATTTAAGACAATGTTCCTCGTTTGAAATACATATGTAAACTTTAAAGAGTACTAGTTAACCTTTACACGCATTCCTGCACCATGGGTTACCTATTAGGCTTAAAATATAAGCCCCAGGACAAATTCTTATTATAAAACCCTTGACGTCAAGGTATAGCTATGCAGAGTGAATCATGGGCTGCCGACTTGCTGGGAATTACATGCTCTAATGTAATAAAAATGTTTATATATGTTCGATATATTAATAATATAATAATATATTTATTTAAGCGTATATATATATATATATATATATATATATATATAACAATATATATATATTTATAAATATATATATATATATATATATATATATATATATATATATATATATATATATGGTTAATATAGTATATATACATATATATATATATTCATTTCAGCTTCAGTGTTTTACGACTAGTCGGAAACCATTCGTGAATTCGAAAACGGAACTAAGTCTGGACCCATTCCAACACGAGGATTAGAACGTACTTTCAGTGGAGATGGAGAAACTGTGTCAGAGTCCGTACTCGTGGAAGTAGTCGATGAGGTGGAATTAGTAGAAGCTGTGCGGACCTATGAAAAGGCAGTCGAAGCTGATGATGAGCGAAGACAGAATATCGCCGTGCCTTGCAAAAGGGTAAGTGACGTTAAATTTTTATTATTATTATTATTATATATATATATATATATATATATATATATATATATATATATATATAATAAGTATATATAAGAAGTTATATATATATATATATATATATATATATATATATATATATATATATATATATATATATATATATATATATATATTTTTTTTATTTGTTGCGTATGGTGTTTAGACAGAGCGAGAACGAAATACCTCTACGACCTGAAAACAGTGAACACTAATGAAATTGATCTTGATATATCCACGGATAATGATGAGGAATATGTGCGAGCGTTACTTGAAGCTGAGAGAAAGATGGACTTATTTCTTAATCCGCAAGCTATTGATAATAGGATTCAACCTAGAGTAAGTTTCTAAATTATTTCTTAAACGTTATTATATTCATAGCCGTTATTACAATAGATATTCTTTTATATATAAATATATACTTATAATACTATTTCATTACAGTGTGCTAATGTTCAATGTGTCAATAAAGTTGGCGGTGGACGGAATGCAATTAGTCCTGTTAAGAGAAGGCTTATATCCAAGCTCGAACGCCGTAAGCTTCAACGGAATAATGAGGAACGAGACAGAACAGAAGCATCAGTCAGTGTTACGGAAGAGGAGGGTACTGCCCAGCCTGATGGGGGATGTATTTCTACAAACCGCCCCAATGAGAATGGAAATCAAGGAACGGTATGTACATTTAAATACATGATTTTCCTGTTTTTCTCTATAGCTGCTCTATAACAATCTACATTTTTGTTTTTATATTTACATACATGTTTTCTTCCTTCTATAGATTACACGTAGGAAAACCCGCAGTCCTAATAAGAAGAGGTTGATCTCGAAACTTGAACGTCGCAGACTTCGTCGTATCGTAGAAGCCCAAAACCAAACTGCGTCAACAGGTCGTGATACAGTAGATGGTAAATCCAATCCTAACGAAACACACCGGGCAGCCTCAGGTGCTTCTAGGCCTCTCAACGCTGAGACCGCAAAACAAGGAAAGGTAAGCATATTTCAAATTCAGGAATACGTATATATTACACCTATAACAGTCTATATTTAGCTTACACGTTCCTTTTTCACCTTTCAACAGAAATCATCTGGAGTACCTAACCGAAAACAACCAGACTTAAATAATGGTGACTCCGCTGAATCTCCAAATACGCGTGCAGCTGCTCCCGCCCCCTTATCTGAAGCGAATATCCCCCCTTCGGAATCGTCGGTAAGTTACAATCTAATTATTCTATATATTACTGAAAAATATTACTGAAAAAAATATTGTTACATATTAGTATGTTACACAGTTGTTTATGAATTTTCATTCTTTTTCCAGAAAAAACCTAAACAGAAAGGGAATCCCGGACGGATTGTAGATGACGGGGCTGTTGCGGGTCCTTCACGCGTAGAGGTGTTTCACGACGATGAGGAGGAGGTTGATGAACCACCTGCACCTTTCTCTACAGAATTGTTGAAGGTAACACGTGAAGGATCTACGCGTAACTCAGGGATCATCGATAACCACCGCTTCAGAGTACGTATCGACACCAGACGGATCTTTAATGGAAATCGAGACATCAACGATGTGTTAGTAGCTGTCATACACAGCGTGATAGAACAGGTAAGAGGAGTAGTGACATATCGGGAATATACCCTTCGGGCAGGTTTCCTTTTTACGGATAGGAACGGGGGGCAATTCCACATACGAATTCCTCATGAAGAGATATCTCGACCAAATCTCGCACAGTATCTGTCTGATCGTTTTCTAGAACTCTTTCAGTCTGGTGACCAAGCCATGTTGGACGATTTTGTTGTAGATGTCCAGATATGTCATAACCCAGAGGGTAATGGTCCAATTGACCCTTCTTCTGTGAACTTTATACACCCCTACGTCAATAAAGTACACCTAAGTATATATAACAACAATAGGGAAATAACAACCAGTGTGGGATGTGGGTTCAGGGCTATAGCTGCATGCTATAAGCTCCACACTCATGTACCTAAAAAGCCAGACGAAGATGCACCTAAAATAAAATCATTTACACCTCAGAATCTACATAAAATAGGTGGACAGATCGCAATTCGCTGCGGATTGACTTATGAAGTACCCCTAAAGGCAGATGATTTTGCCGTAATAGAGGAGACATTAGGTTGCCGTATATTTGTTTTCTCTAAAGATGAGAACGACAAACTCGAGATAGTGTTTAAACCGCATGAACAGAATAGGGACTTACCTCTCTTTGTAATAGGATATGATCCCAAGGAAACCCATTATTATCCTTTTCCAGGAGACTCTATCAAGATAGCTTTAGGTAGTGTAGTTCCTAAAATACGGGTCCTGTTTTCTGTCATCAATGTTATAGTTTCACAGACCATTTAATTAATCATTTACAAAACGAATGCACGGAGTACAGATGTGGGCAATGCTTAACTTATAAATGTAAAGGAAAACCGGGCGATACATCTACGCTTTTACATTGTGATAAATGCAATCGGGATTTCTATAATGAGGAATGTCTTAAATTGCATAAAGACCTCACCTGCAAGTACCTTAACGTGTGTACCTTATGCGATAATGAGATAGTAGCTGATAAAGAGGGTAAACACCGTCACGATTGCATGCATATTAAATGTGGAATGTGCGACGAGAAGTATGGAATAGAAGGCGATAACCACCAGTGTTTCATGAAGAAAATCAAGGTTCCAACAGATGATGCTTTTGCCAAACGTAAGCCCACCTTTACCTTCTATTACGATATCGAAACCTATAATCATAATACTCGTGAGGAGGAAGGAGGACGCGTAAAAACAGATATGTTACCTTATATTCTAGTGAGTATGCTAGTATGCAATAACTGTGGGGAGGAAGAACTAGACAATTCTTCACCGTGTGAGACTTGCGGTACGGCTCGAACTGAAATATTCAAGCTGAATTTGGAAGCAACCGGAGAGTATGAGAAGTGTCCCGTCGATCTATTTCTCAACTATATATTCAGATTTGCTGAAAAACATAAGAAATCTAATATATTAGTTGCAGCTCATAATGGAGGTAAGTTCGACAATCAGTTTGTTTACAGCAAACTGCTTGCCAGACCTACCGTCCATTCCATATCCTCCAACCCTGTGAAGCGTGGTACCAAAATAATAACTATGACGGCTAACCACAATATCCAGTTTAAGGACACGTTAATGTTTATGCCGTGTGCACTGAAAAAACTCCCTAAGTGTATGGGCATTACAGGTGAGCTTTCTAAAGGATTCTTTCCTTACCGTTTTCTTACCCTCGAGAATATAAATTACAAGGGTAAAATTCCGGATAAGGAAACCTTTGAGACACATCGCATGTCCGACAGTGAAAAGGATGATTTTGAACGTTGGTATCAAACATTTAACAATAAGGACTACGATATCATGAAGGAATGTATTTCTTATTGTGAACAGGATGTTAATATTCTTCGTCAATCCTTCGAGAAATTCAGGGGTATCTTCCTTAAGGATCATAAAGTCGACTGTCTACTTGATTGCTCTACCATTGCTGCATTATCGTTCAGGGTATATAAAATGCACTTCATGCCTGAAAATACATTGGCTCATATAGGACGTACTGATGATTCAAACTACTCGTATGATGGTGTGAAATGGCTTACGTTCATGGAGATGTATAAGGGTAGGCGAATCGAACATGCAAGGAATGGTGGCGAGCGTAAATTTAAAATCAAAAACAGGTACCTAAAGCCTGACGGGTACGCTGAAATTCCAGCTGAAGACTACGTACCCTTTGACCTTAATGAGTTCTTATCGTCCCGGCAACTCAACGTTAATGAACAAACGATAGAACTGAATAACAGGCGCCCCCCTCCTCCATCTGGTACAGTCATGAAGAAGATTGTCTTGCTCTTCCACGGCTGTGTATTTCATGGCCATCAAGCATGTAAGAAAGGCTTAGAAAGTCTCCATGGCAAATCAAGCCTTGATAGGTACAGTACAACCATGAGGCAAGAATCGGATTATAAGTCGCAAGGTTACGAGGTTATTAGAATATGGGAATGCGAATGGGCGAAAATGAAAAAAGAGTGTGAGGTCACTGTTGTAAACAACAACGATGAACCACGAACTGAGAAGTTAGGCAGATACGTGCAGTCAATTGGTAATGAACTTGCAAATGCGAAACTAGAGGTAGGTGAAGCTTTGTACGGCGGGCGTACAGAGCCCTTCGTCTATTACTACCCCCCTACCAGAAGGCGTTCAATTGAAGTACCTAGATTTCACCTCATTGTATCCTTTTGTCCAGAAAACAAAACCCTTTCCGGCAGGGACACCCACGAAACTCGTAGGTAGGGATCTTCCTTCCATAGAAAAGTTCGTCCAAGAAATGAATTCCACTTATTTCGGTCTCTCGTATGTTTCGGTATTACCTCCTAAGAATCTGTACACTCCGGTCCTCCCTGCCCGCTATGACAACCGGCTAATATTTTCTCTTTGTAGAACATGCAGCGCGTCCGGCTATGAGGGAAAATGCAGACACAATGATAGCCAGCGGATGCTAAAAGGCGTATACTGCAGTCCTGAGTTGGAATTAGCTGTAAAGAAAGGATATGAGATCAAAAAGATCCACGAAATATGGAAATTTACACCTTCAAATGACATATTCGGCAAATACGTTGAAACATTCTTGAAGTGCTGAGGCTTCGGGGTTGCCAGATGGAATAACCGATAAAGACTGTGAAGAATTCTTTCAATACCTGCGAGATTTCAAGGACATCGAGGGCGTAACACTTGATCCAGACAATATTAAAAGTAATCCTGGAATGCGATATATAGCTAAATTACTCCTCAATTCATTATGGGGAAAACTAGCTCAACGTATTCCCATGAATGAGGACATAGTCTGTACGAGTTACGCCCAGGTCTGGGACTTAATGAAGAGAGCTGATCTTAAGGTTAGAAATATCATTGTAGCGGATGATAAACATATAGTCGAAGTCACACATACTGGCTTCACTAATAAAACAGCAAAGGCTACAAATGTAGCTGTTGCTTCCTTTACCACGGCTTATGCTCGGGTTGAACTATATAATCTCCTCGATTCTCTGGGGCAACGTGTACTTTACTGCGATACCGACAGCTGTGTTTTCACAGCCCGTGAAGGTCAATATATTCCTGATACTGGAAAATTCTTAGGAAACCTGACGGACGAGTTAGGACCAGGGGATATAGCTGATAGTTTTGTGTGCACGGGGCCCAAATCCTATGCCATTCGAATAAAGAAGAATGATTCGAGTTTTGCTTACATATTAAAAGCAAAGGGCTTAACGTTGAATAAGGATACCGAGCACATAATTAATTTCCAAGGCATGGCGAAGATTAATTTTGATAAGATGGTTAAGGATGTTGAGAAGACCAAGAATCGTGATTGGATGGTCTTAAACGACGATAATCACTTCTACAACATGATTAAGGATACAGACGTAACAGCATTAGCTGTTACGCAAATGATGAGTGAAGATGGTGAATCTTCACTTCACAAAGACATCCATAATCTAGACGACACCGATCAGCCACATGTAAATAACGATAAACATTACCGTGAAGTGAGGGTTCCTGATATGAAAATGCGAGCCAATAAAGTAGGTAATGTCACTTTAATAAATGGCATAAAAAGGTTCCGCCACACCTCAAATAAGCGGAATCTTGTTCTAGGTAGTGCCCGCACTGTAGCACAGGGGTATGATGGAACGTTAATTTCATTGTTAAAATAAAATATAATTTCATTGTAATGCACAAATATAATATATGTATATATTGTTAAAATAAAATATTTATTTGTTTTATAATATATGTATATTTTACTAAAATAAAATATTTATTTGTATTACTCTTTCATTACCATTTTTATTTATCTGTGTTCCCCTTTTATTTATATTTATCTGTATTGCCAATAATTGATTTTTATTTATTTTGGTTGACAATTTTCGATTTTATTTTTTATTTGTGTAAAGTCATAGAATGGGTAATGTATAAAGGTAATAAAGATAAAAAACTGTAGGTGTCCTCATAGCGCAGTGTATTAAGCGCATGTACTTCAGGTGTTATTGTATGATGAAGGAATGAAACCTTAACATACAGAGAGGTTCACGTTACCATTAGGGATGGGGAGTTCTCTGGTAATTAGTACTTAAAGGACCGGAAAACCGGGATACTCCGGTTGACATACGCTCACATCCACGTTCGGGCTATGAAGACACCTTTTATTTCGGGTTGCGGATTCGAGCCAACGGATCAGGCGGGCGGGACGGGCCATGGAAACAGTACTGCGGGCACGCGGCGGGGGAAAACGCGACGGGCTGGCGGGCGGGCTGGCGGGCGGGGTGGCGGGGGTCGCACTACTGCGGGGGGCCCAGGATCAAGTTAAGATATCAAAAGGCTAAGCCCTAAAGACAGAAATTGTAATTACTGTGGGTCAAAAACTGGACCATGGACGAAAAATTAGGGTGGGTAAAATAGGGGGTTACGTACGATGGAGGCTTTGCCTCCATCTGGGCAACCCTTCTTCGAAGGGTTGCTAAAAATTAGGGTGCCAAAAAATTGGGGTTGCCAAAAAAATACCGTGCAAAAATGACCCATGGAAGACCAAAGGGTTGGTCGGAAAAAAAGGTCAAGGACCAAAAAGGTCAAGACCCAAAAGGTCTAGGAGGGTCAAGGTCAAGGTCAGTCATCAAGGTCAAGGCCAAAAGGTCAAGGTCAGTCGTGCTAACAGTGGTACTGTCATTTTTTAACCAAAACTAGCCCTACTTACTTATATATATATATATATATATATATATATATATATATTATATATAGCAGCGAGCAGTATATATATATATATATATATATATATATATATATATATATATATATATATATATATATATATATATATATATATATATATATATATATATATATATATATATATATATATATATGTATATATATTTATATAGTTATAGTTATAGTTATGTTATATATATATATATATATATATAATATAGTATATTTATTTATATATATATATATATATATATATATATATATAAAGATATATATATGTTATATATATATATATATATATATATATATATAAAAACAACTCCCAACTTTCAACTTTATCTCCTTCGACGGCTCTAACGTTTCACCTGTGAACAACTAAACATTATTGAACTAAACATAAACAACCAATTGTTTTGGAAACCTAATATTACTATGGCTGCTAAGGTCGCCTCAAAACTCAAAGAAGCTAGGGATTCAGTTCAGCTTGGAGGAGTTATTTTCCTCTGCTCAATTACTCTAGTTATATAAGGGTCTTATCTGCACTTGTATGGAGTACTGCCCTCACCTTTTTGTGGGCTCCGGCTCCACCCTTCTATTTTTTGGATTGATTTGGGCCTTATGATAAGAGAGTATTAAACTCCCACATAGCTTCAAACTCCCTCTTGACCCTCTTTCTCTGCGATTTGGCATTAGCTCATTATCTCTTTTCTATAGGTATTACAAGAGCAGGTGCTCGAGGTGTTGACCTCTTGCATTCCTTCACCATTGCGTTGTCATCGTAGCACAAGAGGTTCCTTGCTTTCACATGAATATTGTGTGAATATTGGAAATCCAAGGGTAGGTCGTTGTGATGCATCCTTCTTTCCAACTACATTTGTTCTGTGGAACCCCCTGCCATCATCTGTTTTTACTGCTGTATTCAATCTTTTTCTCTTTAAGACCCACGTCTGCAGTTACCTGAGGGAATTGCGTTAGGCATGGAATTGGGTGGTTTTTCTTTCCTCTTGTTTTTTGCATCTCCTTGAAAAAGGCTCTGCCGTGAGTGGTGGTAACGTGATAAATATATATATATATATATATATATATATATATATATATATATATATATATATATATATATATATATATATATATATATATATATATATAATATATATATATATATATATATATATATATATATATATATATATATATATATATATATATATATATATTAATTTTTTTTTTATTATTCTTATATATATATATATATAACGTGATATATATATATATATATATATAAACTATGTTTGAAGTTGACTTCCAAATATGTACACATGCATAAATGGCAACATATGAGCGTGAATGAATAAATGTTTACCCTTTTAATATTTTCCTTTTCTCTGTTTATGATAGCGAAGATTAGGAAGGCTTTCCTTAGACGCAAAATTTCAAACCTGCAAAAGCGTATCTAACTTCAAAGTAAAGAAGGAGCAAAACAAAGAAAATTTGCATAAAAGATTGTGCAAATCCTTTAGATTCTGAATTAAGAATTTTCAGGAAAAGGTGATGACTAATGGAATTTGCTTGTAACATTTTGCTAACATTTCAACTTCTTTATATTTTATTGTTTTTACATTTAAATAAATAGATGCAAGGAGGAGAGAGATTTTTTTATCTTTCTTACGATTAAACTATTTACAAAGGATAATTTTTTCTTTTTACTTTTTTGCTACAAATTCAAAATCAAAATTAAGTTAAAAAAATATAAATATATATAAATAGAAATATAAAATATACCATTTCTTTTTTGTTCTAAAATATGCTTGAACATATTCTTGGAATGTTTTATTATTATTATTATTATTATTATTATTATTATTATTATTATTATTATTATTATTATTATTATTATTATTATTATTATTATTATTATTATTATTATTATTATTATTATTATTATTATTATTAGTATTATTATTATTATTATTATAATTATTTTACATAGATATTATTATTATTATTATTATTATTATTATTATTATTATTATTATTATTATTATTATTATTATTATTATTATTATTATTATTATTATTATTATTATTATTATTATTATTATTATTATTATTATTATTATTAAATTATTATTGTCATTTTCATATTGGCTTCTGCTTTTTCGTTTCTTAAAAAGAAAATGTTGGAAACTCAACATAAATAATGAAAAAAATGGGAGAATTTTTTTAGTGACTTTTTTTATTCATCTCATGTTTCCATTTATTCCTCATTATTCATTTGATATATATATATATATATATATATATATATATATTATATATAATATATATATATATATATATATATATATATATATATATATATATATATATATATATATATTAATATAGGTTATGTATATATATATATATATATATATATATATATATATATATATATATATATATATATATATATATATATATATATATATATATATATATATATATATATATATATATATTTACAAAGATATATATATATATAAGATTATAAGATTTATATATCTATATCTATATATATATATATATATATATATATATATATATATATATATATATATATATATATATATATATATATATATATATATATATATATATATATATATAAAGAGCACACATTTAAAATATATACAAATATATATCTCTTTTATATATATATATATATATATATATATATATATATATATATATATATATATATATATATATGTAAAGAAAATCTAATATATAACTCGGTGTACCCTTAATTTATGTCTGTACTTATGCTAAGATCTGCGCGAGCAAAATTTTAGCGAAGGTCGAAATGAAATAATATATAAACTCGTCCTGTTGAGATACTCTTCAGTCAGATAAAATTAACAATAAGAATCAGAAGACATAAATTCAGTCAAGATACTCTCTCCAGAAATCTTCCCGACAAGAGAGGTAAATTTCAAGGAAAGGGCTGCGACTCTGAATTTCGATCACAAATTTTTGCTAAAACGAAGAGTCAGAGGCAAGGGTGGAAAACGCGCTGGAAAAGGCTGTGACTACCAATTCGCCTATGAAGAGAGAGTATCTCAACAGAAGGGACTTTTATTACTTCTTTACTTTATTGAATATCTCTACTTATGTTGAATAAAAACATCATTTCAAATATGAATAATTTACCATCCTCTTATATAGGGTGCTTGCTCATAAAGAAGCCACCAATCTAGCAAGTCGTACCCTATATAATTGGTGAATCCGGAGAAGAACACCCAGTACTTCAATCTTCTGATAACCAAAGAAAAACAAACAAAATGAAGAAAAGAAAAAACTACAATAATACTAAAATTCTCAATCAGAACACTCCGAGAAGATGACTCAAGCAAATGAACATTATCAATACAAACTTCAATTTTCATTTTTAATAAATTTTGGATTATGGTCTTCAGCTTTTCACAACTATCACAGTTCGAGGATTCATCGCTAGACATAGCAAACTTCCTTTACGGCATGGATTTCTTTCATCATTCAAGTTTGGATTATGGGCAGAAACTCATTTTTGGATTCCACTACGAACTCTGATTCCTTTTCGAATTCTAAATGGTTCTGTGACCGCTCCCTTTTATGTATGAAGAAATTTTTCAAATAAAGGGCCTAAATTTCAAACAATTTCGCCTCTACATATGTAACTTCTTTTACGGTATGGATTTCTTTCATCATTTTAAGTTTGGATTATGGGCAGAAATTCATTTTTTGATTCCACTACGAACTCTGATTCCTTTTCGAATTCTAAATGGTTCTGTGACCGCTCCCTTTATGTATGAAGAAATTTTTCAAATAAAGGACCTAAATTTCGAAGCAACTTCATCTTTGATATGTCAAACAATGCTTCTCGTAACTACAGCTTTGAAAACTACGTGCGCATTGATCAAATCATGGATACATTAGAAACGCCTTATACTGGACCTTTCCTTGATTCAACGGTTCGATCGATGTGGCCTATTTAACTTGTGAATAACTCAATTGTTTCATATTAATAATTATGTAAACATTTTTGTATTTTTATGCATTTAAATGTTCGTGTTTGTTTATATTTAACGGATATAACCAAATATGCTTATGTTTGAATGCACCTTTATTTTCTGTATATATAAAATTATTGTATTTTTATGTATTCAAAATATTTGTTATATGTTTAGATCTTCTGGATGTAACCAATTATGCCTGTATTTGAATATTCTATACATTTGATGTATTACTTCATTTTTGCCTTCAAATGCTGTATGTCTACTTATGTCTTTGGACATAATTAGACATGCTTGCATTTGAAAGTACTTTAACTATGTATATATATATTTTATAATTTATATAATTATATTTCTTATCTCTGTGCTTTGATGGGTAATGTGGAGACCCACTTCATGGACTTTGTAATGTTGACTATGCCACAGACTTAGTATGAAGCAAATTATGTAACGAATGAAAATAATATATACCCTCCATTTGAGATACTTCCTGTCCAGATATCAGAAACCCAGTAGCTAACCCATCCCAAGATACACTTCTGCAAACCCAAACCCAACAATTTGGTAGGAGAATATGAACG
>JABUQX010143373.1:55000-57500 GCA_015478945.1 Trachelipus rathkii | reverse complement strand
GTCGAGAGTAAACTGAACAGGAACTGACGTAAATAGAGAAACGACATCAAAACTTACAAATTAATGGGTAATAGGGTTCAAAGATTTGGTACGGTTTATGAAGTTTAAAGTGTTAGAAAGATGAGAGCCGGAAATATTACCTACTAAAGGTTTTAGTTGTGAAGAAATCCATGATGATAACTTTTATGTAACACAATTTACGTTTGAAATAATAGGTCGAATGGGATGATTGGGTTTATGGATCTTCGGAAGGCCATAAAATTGTGCCAAATTAGTCATATAAGATTTATTGTTAGAATGAACGTTAGGAAATTGTTTACATATCAATTTAAGGTTTTTATTAAATTGAATTTGGGAATTTTTCAAAGGATTATTATTAATTTTAACATAAGTGTTTTCATCTGACAAAATGGAATTACACTTTGAAATATAATCTATATGATTTAAAATAACGACTTGATTTCCTTTATCACTTCTCGATATAACAATATCTTTATTCTTCTTAAGATCCATTAAAGCTTTGTAGAATTTAAGTGGTAGATTATTTTGTTTTCTACTAGTAACTATTTCATTTATCAAAATGCCTTTCAAAATGTCCTGATTTAAATTATGATCGTTGGTAAACTTACTCCAGGTATCGAAATCGTTTAAGAATTGTAAGTTGTTATCTGAGCTCTCTAACGCAAAAGACAGACCATATCCCAAAAGAAGTTTTTCATCAGGTTTAAGTACATTGTCTGATAAATTAACAATTGCATCTTGATTAGAGGAGTTATACCAAAGGCTATGCTTAAAAATGCAAGTGAATTTATGATTCAAAGATATAGATTTTTTACTTACTATATTATTTTTGGTTTGATGTGATGAATCCAATAATGCAGTAAAGTCATCCAATCTATTGGGGAAGCAAGAGAACCAATGTTCTTGAAAAAGTTTAAATGTGTAATGGCAATTTCTAAAGCTACGCTTTATCTCTCTTTCACTCATGAGTTACCTCATAATTCTTCTATTCCTTTTCTTGACACTTTAATTTCATGGCAAAATTCTCCCCAGTTACTTTACTCTATTTACAGGAAACCCACTTCTTCTTCTTCTTACATACACTGGTTCTCTACACATTCTTTCAACACTAAACTTGCTACTCTTTCTTCCCTTTACCTTAGAGCTTTTAATATCTGTTCCCCCCCCTTTCTCTCTACAGAAACTAAATTTATTTCCTCTATATTCGGTAATTTAAACTATCCTCCTTATGTTATTAATCTAGCTTATCAAAAAGCGAAGAAAAAGTTTTATAATAGTTCCCCTCCTACCTCTAACAACAACCTTACTTATCTTCCGATCCCATGTAATTTAAATTTCAATATTAAGAAACATATTCCAAATAATATTTGTTTTACAAAAAACAATTCCGTCCCATTAAAAAGAATTTTCAAACCCCCCAAATCAACTAAACACATATCCCAATGTATATATAAAATCCCAAGTTATGATTGCTCCAGTATTTATATAGGTGAAACTCATGACTTTACCAGAAGGCTAAATGAACACAAACAAGATCTTGAGGATGATTCCATGAACTCTGCATTGACATTTCACCGAAGGACTAACAATCACAAGATAAATATTTTAGAAGCCTCCCCTATAAAATTTTGCCACCAGGTTAAAAAAAGAAAAATTATGGAATCCGTTTTTATTTACAACATAGATAACTTCAATAAAGCGCCGGGAGACTTCAGGCTCGACAAAATCCAGAACTCTTTCTTACTCTCTTCAAGATGTTTCGGAGATATCAAGATGAACGGCACGTGAAGACCAACCAACCTATAAATTAATCCTTTATTTATTATTTGTTTTTTAAAATTCTGTTCAGTTCTATTAAAGTTATTTCTGAGGAAGCTCTCTTAATGTAAGGAGCGAAAGCTAAAAATTAACTTACTGTAAATAGTTTTAATCTTTTAATATATTAAATGTTATTGTGAATAAATAGTTTTATATTGCCAAGGGTATAAATACCAAATAAATATTCTGTTTACGGAAAAGTAAAAGTTTCTCAAATATATATATATATATATATATATATATATATATATATATATATATATATATATATATATATATATATATATATATATATATATTTATATATATATATATATATATATATATATATATATATAGATAAGAAAGAAAGAAAAATATATAAATTAAAAAAAAAAAAAATATATATATATATATATATATATATATATATATATATATATATATATATATATATATATATATATATATATATATATATATATATATTTCCTTTCATCGACCATGCTTCTGTTTAACTCCAGAGGGAACTGGAAACTTCTCTTAATTTCTTGTTTCCTCAAATAAATTTCAATATTGTTCTAATTAATTCTCTAAAGATCAACTCTTTTTTTTTTCCAGATACAAAGACTGTTTCTCAACAATGCTCTAGCCTGGAGTCGTCTACAAGTATACTTGTCCT
>JABUQX010143373.1:40000-45000 GCA_015478945.1 Trachelipus rathkii | reverse complement strand
TTATTATCTTCTATATCGGTTATTGCTTAAAAAGGAAACGTTGATATCAATAAAACAATTATTAGAAAAATGAGATTTTTTAGTGGACTTTTTTATTCATTTCATGTTACCGTTATTTTTCAATTTTCATTTTTTGTATTAGTTTCTTTATTATGCTTTATTATTTATAGAAGATTTATATTTCTTTATTATTTATAGAAGATTTTATTATATTTCTTATGACAAAAATACCTCAAAAACCTTTAAATGCTTTAAAATTAAAGAAAATGCTAGTCGTTAACAGTACCTTAACTAGAAATAAAAAAAAAAATAATAATAATGGAAATAAAAGTGTTAATGATGGTGGACCAGCATTTCTTATATGGTTCATAAATTAGTAAATTTAAGAGAGTTAAGTACTTAGTAGTAGTGACTCATATGGTAACTGTTAGCTAGTATTCAAAAAATGTACATTATGGAAAAGAAACAGTATATAAAATGCACAAAATATATATATATATATATATATATATATATATATATATATATATATATATATATATATATATATATATATATATATATATATATATATATATATATATAGTGAATAGTGATGAATAGTAGTTAAATATAGTGTAGACCAGAGGAATATTAAAATTTAATCATAGTGTATAGAGTAGCACAATAATAATAATATTAATATTAAAATATAGTTATTAGTAGTGATTGATAGTGAAATATATGATTTTTTGTTTCAAATACAGTGTTTAGCTTTTTAACAATAATATTAATAATGATAATAATAATAATATTATATGTATATGAGTGTGTATCTATGTATGTATATATATATATATATATATATATATATATATATATATATATATATATATATATATATATATATATATATATATATATATATATATATATATATATATATATATATATATATATAGATATAGATATATATATATATATATATATATATATATATATATATATATATATATATATATATATATATATATATATATATATATATATATTTATATATAAATATATATGTATATGTGTGTATATGTGCATATGTGTATGTATATGTATTTATGTTTATTTTTGTATTTTATATTTATGTATACTAAAAGCGCCCGGTAGCTCAGTGGTAGAGCACTCCCCAAACAAAGCGTGGGTCATAGTTGCAACTGGTCGGGTGGGAGAATGGGAACTGTTTTCTCCCTTTGGGCTTGGTTTGTCTTGCTTGGAAATGTAAATTGAGTGCACCTTTCTAGACTAGGGCTCACCCGTGAGCGGTAATGTTTATCTTCTGAATACATATGTATATATATATATATATATATATATATATATATATATATATATATATATATATATATATATATATATATATATATAGTATATATATATATATATATATATATATTAACAAAGATACCAGTATTAGAATCCTTATCTTTAAGCATTTTACTCCTTCCATTCCAAGCATAATGTATACGAGTTTTATACAGTATCAAGCGACTAATCTTCATTAACGATCAGTCGACCTCGTTCGGCTGCTCGTTCATACCTATATTATAATAGTAAAGATAAAAATTCATGCATAATTTTCTCATTATTCTCATGCACAAACCCACCTACACACACACACACATACACACGCACACACACACACACACACACACACACACACACACACACACACACACACACACACACACACACACACATATATATATATATATATATATATATATATATATATATATATATATATATATATATATATATATATATATATATATATATATATATATATATATATCAGAATTTTTTTCCTATTTACTTACTTTATTTTTAATGCAGTTCGTTAAAAATAAAATTTTCAAAATTGCAGCGTTTGAAGCCAAAATATATAAGATTTACAATATATATACAGTATATACAGGGTGTTTAGTAAACAAACGGCAAAAATTCAAGAGGTTATTCCCTGGACCATTCTAACAATATTTTGTCCTTTGATGATTTTTGAAAACCCTCTTTGTTTCGGAGATACAGGGGGAACAAAGATGTCGACAATAAGAACGATTTTTCGTATTTTGTATAATATGAATTTTGCCCTAAATAATGTATGTTTTTGTACGAGGCAGTGCCTTATATAATTATTATAATTATGCCTGCTGATTTTCCTCCACGTATTGCATTCTGCCAATGGCTTTTGCACACATTGGTTCAAATCCCTCAACTACTGACGCTGATTCTTTTTACCGATGAAGCTAACTTCTCAAGAAATGCAATAAGGAATTTTCACAATAACCATGTGTGGGCTGAAGGAAATCACCATGAAGTACTTGAAGATCGTTTTCAACATCAGTTCTCGTTGAACGTTTGGGCTGGAATTGTGGGTGACTCGCTAATTGGACCGGTATTTCTACCAGGAAGACTTACCGGGGAGATGTATCGCAACTTTCTGGAACACACGCTACCTCAGTTTCTGGAGGATGTACCATTGGCAACAAGAAATGCAATGTGGTTTCTGCACGATGGTGCACCAGCGCATTTTTGTGTGCTTGCTCGTAGATTTCTAACGCTAACATACGGAGATCGCTGGATTGGTCGAGGTGGACCTCACCCATGGCCTGCTCGATCCCCGGACCTAAACCCCCTGGATTATTTCCTATGGGGCCATCTAAGGTCATTGGTTTACAATACTCCAGTGGAAACTGAGGATGACTTGCGAAATCGGATAATTGGTGGGTGTAACTCAATCAGAAACGACCCTGGTGTTTTTGAAAGAGTTCGGCAGTCAATGAGGAGAAGATTGGATTCGTGCATCCTAGCTGCAGGTGGTCATTTTCAACAGTTCTTGTAGATTAAGAAAGTTTACATGTAATGTTTGGTAATAAATGTTTGTTATTGTCGTAACTTTTGTTCCCCTGTATCTCCGAAACAAAGCGTGTTTTCAAAAATCATCAAAGGACAAAATATCCTTAGAATACTCCAGGGAATAACCTCTTGAATTTTTGCCGTATGTTTACTAAACATATATATATATATATATATATATATATATATATATATAAAGTATATATATATATATATAAAAATATATATATTTATTTATATGTATATATATATACATATATATATATATATATATATATATATATATATATATATATATATATATATATATATATATATATATATATATATATATATATATATATATATATATATATATATATATATATAGCATCCCAAAGTTTAATTATTCGTAAAAATTAAAATTTTTGTTCATACTTATGCTAAGATTTGCGCAAGCAAGGTTTTGACATAAGTACAAACAAATTGTATAAATATTTGTCTTGTTGAGCACTTCTCTACCGTTCTCTTCTCACTACTCACTTGCTTGCTCCAAAGAAGACAGAAATCCGAATTACAAGAAAACCAAACTTTCAGGCAAGTGAGGTAAAACTTTAGGATAAGTTCGCAATAAGCAGAATCGGCTCTCCTCAACTTACAAAGATTTTCAAAAGAATCGGTTGGCAAGACGGTTAACACAGAAAAAGGTCGAGACCGCTCATCGAAACTTAGGAAGAAAAAAAGGGAGAATTTCAATAAAGGGAGACTGTTGTTATCTATATTTTATTGAATAAACCATTATTTGTTTTATGACTTTTAAATCATCATCCAATTCATATAGAGGCCTATACCAAAGAAGAACAAAAACTCTATATCAAAGAACAATTTAAAAAGGGCCCCTATATATTGGTAATCCCGGAAGTAAAACACCTAGCGCCTTCTGATAACCCATCAGCATTTCACCAGTAACTTCTTATTACGATGCCAAACAACGAAGAATTGGATACTTACACTCTATCTTACTAACTCCTTCATCCTCAACAAGAAAAGTTCGTCTCCAAAAGAAAACAACCAAAATGAAGAAAAAGAAGAAACTACAATAATACTAAAATTCCAAATCAGAACACTCCAAGAAGATGACTCAAACGAAACACAAACGAACATTATCAATACGCACTTCTTTTATCATTCTCAATTAATATTGGAATATATTCTGGAACTCATTTTGAATTCCACCACGAACCTTCAGGCTCCTTTTCGAATTCTGAATGATTCAGTACCATCTCCCATATTTTTTTTACTCCAAAATTACTCCAGGTGAGTGACGCCCATGTGGTGACTGTAGAACCTTAAATACTATACCAAACCAGAATCGCAACAAGTTACTTTTTCAAGATCTCCATAGGTTTGTCTCATCCAAGTGTCAGAGCTTCTCTTCACAATGAAGACGCGCAATTTTGGCCTATATGGATCAAGATATTCACGTATGGACTTAATCTTCTTACCAATGTCAAAATTCCACGATTCATCGTCAAGTGACATTCTCCTAACAACTTGTGTGTGATATCTCTAATATTTTATATAACAATTGTATTTTCTTGTATTCAAATGTTTGTATATTTGCTTAAATCTAACGGATATAATCAAATTTGCTTATATTTAAATGGACCTTTTATTGTATAATATTTTGAATTTTGTTTGTGTACCATTTTATATTTTGTAATTTCTTACTTTACAATGAATGTATGTATGTATGTGTGCTTATGTCTTCGGACATAATCAAATATGCTTATATTTGAATGTCATTGTCATTATATATTTCTTTTTATTATTTTAGTCATTGACATGTTTTATATGTTTGTGCGCATTTTCGAATGCCCCCAAATATGTATGCATTTGAATGATTATTATTTATTTTATATTATGTATTTATATACTTTACAAGTCCGTGTTTATCATAGGAAGTAATGTAGCATCCAAAAGCATAATTATTCATAAAAATTAAAATTTATGATCATACTTGTGCCAAGATTTGCGTAAGCAAGGTTTTGACATAAGAGGGAACATATTGTATAAAGGCTTCCCCCTGCCTTGTTGAGCACTTCTCTCACATATTCTCTCCCGCTCTCTTCTCA
>JABUQX010143373.1:22500-25000 GCA_015478945.1 Trachelipus rathkii | reverse complement strand
AGAAGGGCCGTGGCCCCCACTCGAAACGAATAATGTATCAGTAGTATCATTTTACAACTGCTAACACACTTACAGCTTGAAAATACAAAGAATCTTTATTTTTCCTTATTGGGTTTCGAACCCGAGCCCTTGCTGTTGGTATATCAAGTGTTTTACCACTTGACGACGATGAGCTAAAAGGAAACTCTTGAGGAATACTCTTCTCCCAAAAGCTTCCCCGTTCACACTCGGGTCAAGATCTAAACAAGGCTTCACTCAGTTTAATATAATAATTTTAAAATAATAATTTTACAACTGATAATACACTCACAGTTTGACCCGAGTGTGGGCGGGGAAGCTTTTGGGAAGAGAGTATTCTTCCTGAGTTTCTTACAGCATCTGTGATGGTCAGTAAACACTACCCGGGGCTTGGGGCACAGCAGAGCAAACAGAGGAGAAAAAGATTTTTCATATTTCAAACTGTGGTGTAATAGCAGTTAGCAAGCTACTGATCATCTCTCGGGTAGAGCTCTGTTTGGCACTTGACCCAAGTGTGAGCAGGGAAACTTTTGGGAAGAAGAGAGTATTCTTCCAGAGTTTCCTTTTTGCTCATCTAGGTCAAGTGTGAAATTCAAACCTTGCTACATCAACACAAAGGGCTCGGGTTAGAAACACAAAAGGGAGAATAAAGATTATATATATATATATATATATATATATATATATATATATATATATATATATATATATATATATATATATAACATATATATATATATATATATTATATAACATATATATATATATATATATATATATATATATATATATATATATATATATATATCTTTCTTTCTGCTATATATATATATATATATATATATATATATATATATATATATATATATATATATATATACTATATATATATATATATATATATATATATATATATATATATATATATATATATATATATATATATATATATATATATATATATTTATATTTTTATTTTATTTATATATATATATATATATATATATATATACTATATACTATATACTATTATATATGAGATGCGATTGAAATCTTATTGATTCTATGATAATTTGAAAGATCTTACATTTTAGTTTTCTATTGAAAGATTTTATATAATACCTCAAAGACAAACAGCAGAGAAGAAGCTTGCCAAGCCCTTTTAAACTACCTGAAAAAAAAGCAGTTATATCATTGTATATGTTATTTGTCTTCTTATTTGGATGACTACTTTCTTAAAAAATTATAGGAGTTATTATAAAGTAAATGACGCACTTCGCTTAATAATAATAAATAAGGATCAATATATCTAAAAGTATTTAAGGTTTAAATAAATACATGAATATATTGCTTCTTCATTATAATACTTCGGCTGATTTCTGTTTTGCTTGCATTGACATAGAACTTGAGGGAGTTTAAATTATCTGGGTGAATGTGAGCATTGTATGTCATCTTTAATACATACAAAGAAATTGATTTTGTCAGCTATTTTATAGATGGATGAAGTATTTAACTTTTCCCTTAACTATGTTGTTAATATGTTTTAAATCCTTAAATTTTCATAATAATAATAATAATAATAATAATAATAATAATAATAAAAATAATAATAATAATAATAATAATAATAATAATAATAATAATATTTTAATAATAATAATAATAATAATAATAATAATAATAATAATAATAATAATAATAATAATAATAATAATAATAATAATAATAATAATAATAATAATAATAATAATAATAATAATAATAATAATAATAATAATAATAATTAATAAAAAGAGGTTAAAGCCTTTAATATTATACCAATATTTCGCCTGTATACTTCAGGCATGATCACGGTTAACTAACTATTATTTATAATGCAGCTTACAAAAATAAATTTCTAAATATAAAAATCTAAAATTATTTTACATTAATTGTGAAGTTTAAAAAATAATTTTGATGAAAAATCAAAAAAGCTTACATTATTTTGCAAATACAGCTATTATCATGGATACTAGGTGTACCTGCAAAACACTCAAATATTCAAAAAACATTCAAACATTCGCTCATTTTATTAAATTTCACATTTTAAGAACCCGAATTATGCAACACAGGTATAAACCCAGTAAAATATGGGAGCATTACACGACGGATCACAAATCCCCTCCTACAGTTGAAATTGCTAGTTGTTTTAAAATTTTATTTCAAGTTGGTAATTTCAACTATCTTCGTATAGCAGAATCTCTTTTTATTAAAAAACTTAAGCCGGACATCAATGTGAAATTTAATGAAATGAATGAATGCTTGAATGTTTTTTGAATATTTGAGTGTTTTGCAGGTACACCTAGTATCCATGATAATAGTTGTATTTGCAAAACAATGTAAGCTTTTTTTGATTTTTCATCAAAATTATTTTTTAAACTTCACAATTACAAATGTTTGAGGCCATCGTGATACAGTATAGCTGTGGTTTAATAATAAGCTG
>JABUQX010143373.1:0-15000 GCA_015478945.1 Trachelipus rathkii | reverse complement strand
ATTGGGATTTTACTAATTTTATCAAAAAAATAAAAAAAGGCAATTTGTGCCTAAAAATATCAAAAAAAAAAAAATAAAAAAAAAAAATCATTTGATTTTTTTAGGCAAATTTTTTTTTTCTAAATTAATAATTATTCTAGTTATCACCTGATTAATTGTAAATATATTTCATCTATATAATAAGCAAATTAATCAATGTAGTTTCAAATCATTTTCAATAAAGAAATAAATAAAATTAGATTACTCAGATAGTATACAGTATATATATATATATATATATATATATATATATATATATATATATATATATATATATATATATATATATATATATATATATATATATATATATATATATATATAACACATATAAACTATATTTATATATATATATATTTATATATATATATATATATATATATATACATATATATATATATATATATATATATATATATATATTTATATATATATATATATATATTTATATATATACATATTATATATTTACTATTTATATACTATACAAATACTCTTTACAGCTATATATATATATATATATAATTTAAATAACTTAATTAAACTAAATTTTAATTATATCTACGAAACTTAATATTAATTAGGTAATAATTAGGATTATTTACTAATTTTATCATAATAATAATAATAATAAAAAGGCAAATTGTGCCTAAAAAAAATCAAAGAAATCAAAAAAATCATTGATTTTTTTTTTTTGATTTTTAGGCAAATTTTTTTCTAAATTAATAATAATTATTACTAGTTATCATGATCTAATGATAAGCAAATTCATCAATGTAGTTTCAAATTATTGTCATTAAAGAAATAAATAAAATTAGATTACGCAGATATTATACAGTGTACGGAATATATATAATTTAAATAACTTAATTAAACTAAATAATAATTATACTTTCTAAACTTATTAATTAGGTAATAGTTAGGATTATTTACTAATTTTATCAAAATAATAATTATTCAAAAAGGCAATTTGTTCCTAAAAAAATCAAAAAAATCAAATAAATAAAAAAAAATCCAAAAATCATTGATTTTTTGACTTTTTGATTTTTTTTTATAAATCAAAAAAATCACCAACCCTGTATATATATATATATATATATATATATATATATATATATATATATATATATATATATATATATATATATATATATATATATATATATATATATATTTTTTAAGAAAATATATCGCTATAAAATACACCCGAGATTATGGAGGGAGGGGGACGGCTAATCGAAAGAAGTTGGATATATTCTAAGTTTCTCTTTCTATTTATTTCGTGAGAAAAGGACGTGACTGCATTCGCTGCCGCAAAATTCACGAAGCTTGTGTAGTTAAGATTTAATTTCAAGCCGGCTCCCTTTCAATCTATACTCAACATATCAGCAATATTGGAATTTAATAGTGGCTTTTATTACAGCTACTTTAATCTAATTGGTGTGTATTGTTGTAACGATTTAAATTGAAGGGGTGTTTTAATTTGAGATTGTATTTTAATCCTTATATATTCCTTTTTCATATATGGTGAAATAAAATTCAATATGGAAACTGCAATGTGCAAGATGGAAGTGTCATCGATGACAGGATTTCCTAATCACACCCAGAACTAACATTTACACAGGAGGTGAAGAGGCAACCGCTTTCCGAACCCCATAGAAAGGACCGATTTCTAATCAGCGCAAGAAACTCTGCAAGATTACGAAAAGGTTAGTTGTCACTCTTCCCTCTCATTTTTAGTCTCGGGTGATTTTATATTATTATTAATTTATATTAATTATAATATCTATTTATAATAAATTTAATCAATTAAATTTATCTATTAAGTTAAATACTAAAGCTAAATTACTTTTATTACAATAATAATTAGTAATTATCATCAGCCTTATTATTTAAATTGCTATACATTTACTATGATAATTATCGAAAAGGCTTGAGAAAGTTGGTAATAATAGTTTGCACCTTGTTGCAGATGAAGAAAGTCCCACGTGACTTCGTATTCGTATTTTGTCCAACATCGTTCTACGCTTGGAAATATATATAAGGAACAAGGCGTTGGCTTCGACTTCTCTTTCCATGTGAAGAATCATATACAGTTGTTTTCTATAATCTAAATAATCTATAATTAATTATCATATGTAAATAAACTCTATTTTATTTAGTGCTCTAATATTTATTTGCTCTTTGCCAATTATTTTCCAATTGTGACGTTAAATTAAAAAAATTATATTGAATCGAACACAGATTTTAATATCTTAGAAATAGTTCCTTTTCTTATAAATCTGAAAAGTTTGTTCTATCATTTCTATCTTAGAAATCGTTCCATCTTAAAAGTTTGTTCTATATAATCTATATCTTAGAAATAGCTTTCTTTTCTGAACATCTTAAAAGTTTGTTCTATCGTTTCTTTCTTAGAGATAGATTATATTATTTCATAGTTCTTATTTTGAAATTTGCTACTTCGTTTCTTTGTTTATGTTTCAGAAACTTTTTTCTTCGTTTCTGTTACTATTTCGAGTCAAATTTTAGTAACAGTTCAACTTGCTAATTTCCAAACTCTCTTTTGAGTCTACTTCGTAAAATTCGCAGAAGCCTTGTTCCTAAAATAATTGTTGGCGTGGGTGTTAATTTTACCAACTCAAACTATTTCGAGCCAAATTTAAAAATCTTAAGCAGCAAGATTTTCAATTTTTTAATAAACTTTTAGAGAAGTGAGAAGTGAAGTGAGAAGTGAATAAAAATTCTTACTAAAGGTTTGCGTTGTAACAACTCTTTGCGCTATTCCTATCTATTTACTTCCTCTTTTCGATAAATTCATACTTTTCCTTTTTTCCTCTTATTCGTAAAAAAATAACGACTAAATATATGCACAAATATATAGTTGGAAACTTGGAAAAGACGTTCGCAGAGTGTGTGTGTGCTACATACGAAACACGCTTTTTTAAAAATAAAATAGGTTTGCGTTTGTAACAATTCTTTGCGCTATTCCTATCTATTTACTTCCTCTTTTCTATAAATTCATACTGTTCCTTTTTTCCTCTTATTCGTAAAAAAGTAACGACTAAATATATGCGTAAGTATATATTTGTAAACTTGGAAAAGGCGTACGCAGTGTGTTTGCGTGCTATATACGAAACAAGCTTTTAAATAAATAATAGGTTTGCGTTTGTAAAAACTCTTTGCGCTATTCCTATCTATTTACTTCCTCTTTTCTATAAATTCATACTTTTCCTTCTTTCCTCTTATTCGTCGTAAAAAATGACTGAAGCAGGCGCTATTTCTGCTTCCGCAATCCTGGCTTCACTTGAAGACACCATCATCAGCGACATAGGGATTACAGAGGAATCCATCACTCAAGAGGAAAAGAAAAGCCTCGTAGAGGCTGTGGAAGAAAAAGTAAAACCATTGCGACGTTCAAGAGGCATCATAAAGCGCAAAATAACGCTTTTGCTTAAACCCTTCTCAGATGAATCTTCTAAGGATTCCAGTCCATCCCTGCTAGAAGCTATTTTGGATGAGGTAAATCTTCGTCTGGAGGAGGTGAGACAGTATGACAATGACATTGAAGCAAAGATCTGTGAGTCTGGTCTCATGAAACACGATGCAACATTCTTAAATGAAGAGGTTATTAAATCTTCTCATTATCATCTACAATTGCAGAGGATAATTCACGAGAATCAGACCGACTGCCAACGTTTCGTCCCACAAGTCCGCTTCTTCGCAGGAGGGTGATTCGGTCTCACGAAAAGAATTACATTCTATATTGAAGAATTTTAAGCCACAACAAGAACTTAAAATTCCAGCTCTTAAGTGTCAAAACTTTTCTGGTGGAGATGATAAACATTCGTTCAGATCTTTTCTCCTGTCCTTTGAAAATGTATACGGCTGTAGGAAGGACCTTTCTGACGCAGCCAAACTACAGTATTTGAAAAGTCATCTTCAAAATTTTGCTTTAAAGGATGTTCAACACTTGACTAATGTTGATGAGAACTATTCTGTGGCTATCAAAATCCTGAAGGAGGTGTATCTGGACGTGCCCTTTCTAGTGGACACAATTCTTCACAAGATTGATTCAGCACCAGTTTTGGACAATAAGAATTTAGAGGCTACTCGGTTCTTTGTGTCAGAAGTTCGTGCAAACTTGCATGAACTGAAGGAGTTCGATTTGGACTTCCTGGAGGAGGGAACAGCAGGAAACCGTCTTGTTAGTCACTTAGTGACTGACAAGCTTCCTCCTATATTCCTGCGTGAACTCAAACTAAAAACCCAGATTGAATATCCTTCCATCAATTTGATTTTGAGTAACTATATGAACATTTTGAAGTCCCTAGAAAGGACAGGAAATAGAACTGCTGGTGGTGCCAAAGAGAAGAATAAAAGTGCCCTTTCACAACAGAAGTCTTCATATAAAGAGAGAAGAACTTCTTCCTTCAACACTACAAGTGTAAAAAAGTCTAAAGAGTCTAAAGTTACTATTCCAAAAGATTCTTCTTCTTCCACTTCTTCAGGAGGTGGTGTTCCTTCTTCTGCTTCATCATTTATGGAATGCAAACTTTGTAATGGAAAACACCCGATGAGTGGCTGTGAAGTTTATCCAACAGGTAGTTTGCGAAGGGAGGGCTGCATAGAACTGGGAATGTGTGCAAACTGTTCCAGCAAGAAACATGTATCTTCCAAATGCCCTGCAAAAAGATTTGGCCTTAGTCGTCCTTGTGGCACATGCAAGAGTGGTGCTCACATAACTCCTCTTTGTTCTTCAAATGCAAAGAATAAAGCAAAAAGAGATCGTGCAGATGTCTCCACAAGTCAGCCATCTACTTCTTCAGCGCCTCAAGTTCTTGATGATGAAGATGTTGGTTCAAGCAATATCTGTATAAATACAGGTAACACTTCATCTGGCCAAATTCTTCCCACAATATCCCTTAAAATAAAAAGAGGGAATAAAATTGTAACTGCAAGAGTATTATTTGATTTTGGTTCGCAGCTAAGTTTTTTCAATAGCTGTATTTTAGATAAATTGGAAGTGGAAATGAATTCTCTGCCTGTGCACACCAGTTCCATTAAGACATTTTTGGGGGAACAGGTTAGGTCATTTCGAACAGTCGACCTAGATATGAACATCTGTTGTTCAAATTTCATAAAAAAATCTGTTTTAATAGATCCTAGTCTTGATGTTAGCTTCACAGTGAAGGGACTCATGGGTGCTATCAATAATGTTTCATATAGTGGATATCATGTTGCAGACCGCTTTTATGTAGGTAGACACGGAAGTAGCGTTTCAAATGTGGATGGTTTGATTGGAATTGATGTCATCTCTTCAATGAAGCACTTCAAAATCATAGAGTGCTTGAAAGGTAGAGCCATTGAAACCTGCCATGGGTTTGTCCCATTTGGCCCAGCCAAATCGTTTTTGACCCCCTCTCAGAGATTGGTCATTTTTGGAGAAGAGCAATCTGATTTTGAAACCTCTCCACAAGGGAGATCGTGACAGGAGGATAGTAGAACACTTACTTCGTCCATTTCTAAACTGACAACAGCAAAAGTCCCCGAAAGCTTAGTGAACACCATCATCGATCCTTCTGCATCTTATTTTGACCCTCTTCTGCATACACATAATCATGCAGATGTCGATTTGGGCCTAGAAAACATCTACAGCCTCGAATCATTAGGTATAAATGAAACAGCAGATCAGGGCTCTATCGACGAAGTTTTCATTCAAAAACTCTATCAGACAATCGAGTTTAGAGATGGAAAATATCATGTAGAGTTACCCTGGTATGAAAATATTCTTAATGAAGTGCCTTCCAATTATCATGTAGCCTTAGCTACATTGCGTGGAGTTAAAAAACGTCTGGAAAGACAGGGTCTCTCATCTGCATATGGGGATGTTTTCAAACAGTACCAGAGGGAGGGAATAATTGAGCCCATTCAAGTATCACCTCAAAACTATAATAACTTCAAGTTCATACCCCACCGTCCTGTAATAAAAACTGCTGAGCAAGTTACAACAAAACTGCGCCCAGTCTTCAACTGTAGTTTAAGAGTGGGTGGGTCTCCGTCTTTAAATCAAGCCTCATATCATGGAGTCGATCTTTTGAACTCTCTCTTCCGCCTTCTCATTTCTTTTAGGACCAACAAATATGTTGTATTGGCAGATATTTCCAAAGCTTTCCTGCAGATACGTCTCAAACTGGAGGAGGACAAAAATAGATTTTGTTTTCTATGGGAAGAAAATGGTAAGATTGTGGCTTATCGTTATACTACCATCATATTTGGATTAGCAGTAAGTCCTTTCGTTTTGAATGCAGTCATTCGTCATCATGCTGATCAGTATAATTCTGATCTTTGTTCATTTCTCCTGAAGAATAATCTATATGTTGACAATTTCTGCTTTACACATTCTTCTGAGGACGTACTTAAAAGCATTTCTTTCCAGGCCATCTCTCGTATGAAAGAGGGTGGCTTTGACCTTTCTTCGTGGAACACTAATAACCCCGAGCTCAGGGCTTTATTTGAAAGTGAAGGAAAACTTTCTGCTCATCAGTGCGCCGAGGAAAGAGTATTAGGTTATCTGTATGATCCTCAACAGGACATTCTCAAGTTGAGTGAAGTATCACTTCAGTCCATTACTTCCAAAAGGCAACTACTTTCTGAGGTGTCAAAATTATTTGACCCTCTTGCATTATTTATTCCTGTTTCTATTCGTGGACGTCTTCTCATGAAGAAGACATGGGAAAAAGAAATGAAATGGGATGATGAAGTGGACCCAGAAATAAAAAATTCCTGGGAAAAGCTTCGAAAGGATCTGTCTGGCCTTAATGAAATAACGTTTCCAAGATCATGTTTTGAGTCATCAGATGAAAACTTGTCTTTGAATATTTTTTGTGACGCTAGCACACAGTGCTATGGGTTTGTGGTATATATTTCTTCAAGCTTGAAAGATCCTCAGATTTTATGGGCTAAAGGTAAAGTTGCTCCTCTAAAAGGAAGAACATTGCCTTGTTTAGAACTGATGTCGGTTTTTCTTGCATTAAAATGTTTGCCTTCAGTTTTGAAAAGTTTTCCTGATGTTCAGTTTCAGACCGTCAATATTTTTTCTGATTCGCAAATAACATTGCAATGGATTCTGAACAAAGGACAAAAGAACAAGCAAATCTTTGTGAGGAACCGCATTCAGGACATATCACTCATGGTTTCTTCATTAAGAAATGAATTTTCACTCCATCCAAAATTTTTGTATGTGCGATCAGAAGAAAATCCCGCCGATTTACTTACAAGAGGAATAACCCTCTCTGAATTCAAAAGAAAACTTCAGTTTTGGTCTTCGGGACCGGATTGGCTTGCTTCTGAGTCTTCATATTGGCCTAGTTTTGAATTAAGAAATTCGGGAATCGAACCAGTGACCCCCGTATTTTCCATAGTTCAGGAAGCCAAAGATCCTCCCGTACTAAATATGTCAAAATTTTCAAGTTTGGGGTCTCTTCTTCGTGTTTGTGCTCTGCTCTTCAGATTTTTGGCTAAAACAAGAGATATTAGCAATAATATCAATTGTGATGAGAAAGCTCTTTTGTATTGCATAAAAATTATGCAACAGGAGTCTTTTGCGAAGGAAATTTCTTTTTTGAAAAGGGCTAAAATTGATCCATCTACGAGTGAGAAACCTCCTGATCTGGTAAACAGATTGAATCTTTTTCTTGATGATAATGATCTTTTAAGAACCAAGGGTCGTTTGTCACGATCTAATTTCTATGAATTTGAGGTGCTAAACCCTGTGCTGTTGTGTAAAAATCACCATCTTACCACTCTAATAGTGAGAGATGCTCATTTTGCATGCAAACATTTAGGCATTCAAGCCACACTGACAAGAATCCGCCTTAAAGGATATTGGATAACATCAGCTCGAGGGGCTATAAAAAAAATTCTTTCTGATTGTGTGGTTTGTAAAAAATTTAATACTTTTGCTTTCCAGTATCCTAAGTTTACAAATTTTTCTAAAGCTCAGGTAGATCTTTTCCGTCCATTTAAACATGTAGGAGTAGACTTTACAAAGCACTGGTGGGTTAAGACCAAAGGTTCCAATAAATCTCAAAAAATGTTTCTAATCATATACACTTGTCTACATATTAGAGCAATATATCTGGATCTAGTACCAGATATGTCATCAAAATCATTTGTACAATCTTTTCAGCGTTTCATTAATGTTCATGGTGTTCCTGATATTGTCTATAGTGATAATGCCAGAACATTCCGTCAAGGAACAGACGCTATGGAGACATTTGTTGTATCTGAAGAGGGTAGGGAGTTGCTGCGAAAGAATCACATCACTCACAAGCGCATTCCTCTTTATAGTCCATGGACCGGGAGCCTGTGGGAAAGACTATTACGTATAGTCAAAAGTTGTCTGTACAAGACTATAGGTCGGTCTTCTTTAGAGTATTTTGACTTTATCACTGTACTCTCAGACATCACTAACGCTATTAATTCTCGGCCACTAACTTACACTTCAAGTGATAATGATGTGATTCCTCTCACGCCCAATTGTTTTTTAAAGCCCCATTCAAGAACAAGTATTGTATTACCAGGCCATAGTTCAGAAGAACCCTTTTGGAGCTCTTCCACAAAAGCTCGAGAAGATCTTATTAGGTCAATCAAGCTATCTTCAGAGAAATTTGAAGAATTCAGAACTCGTTGGTATAATGAGTATCTGCTAGGTCTTCGAGAGGATTAGCAGAGATCTATATCAAATCAAGTGGAACAATCTGGTAAAAGTGGGTGATGTTATACTCATCAAGAGTCCTGTTAAAGAAAGACCCTTCTGGCAGATGGGCATAGTCACACAACTGTTACCTGGAGATGACGGGAAAGTGCGCTTCGTTTTTGTCAGAACTCCTGGAGGTCAAGTCAACCTATATCCCATCAAACTTCTCTACCCACTTGAACTGTCTCTTACCCATAATGTATCCTGTACAGAATCTGCGTCTTCTTCACCTGCAGCGCCTCCTGCAGGAGTTAATGATTCTCCAGCTTCTCCTGATGCAAATCCTTCAAGTCAAATGAACAGAAGAAATGATCGGCCTGTCAGAAGAGCTGCTTTAGCTGCTAGAAGACAGTTTGTCATTTCATCGGACGAATCTGAAGAAGAATCGTCTTCTTGAATCTTCCTTGTATTTTATGACGCCCTACTTCAAAGTAGGTGTCATCTCTCCCCCGGAGGATTTAAGAAAATATATCGCTATAAAATACACCCGAGATTATGGAGGGAGGGGGACGGCTAATCGAAAGAAGTTGGATATATTCTAAGTTTCTCTTTCTTTTTATTTCGTGAGAAAAGGACGTGACTGCATTCGCTGCCGCAAAATTCACGAAGCTTGTGTAGTTAAGATTTAATTTCAAGCCGGCTCCCTTTCAATCTATACTCAACATATCAGCAATATTGGAATTTAATAGTGGCTTTTATTACAGCTACTTTAATCTAATTGGTGTGTATTGTTGTAACGATTTAAATTGAAGGGGTGTTTTAATTTGAGATTATTTTTTAATCCTTATATATTCCTTTTTCATATATGGTGAAATAAAATTCAATATGGAAACTGCAATGTGCAAGATGGAAGTGTCATCGATGACAGGATTTCCTAATCACACCCAGAACTAACATTTACACAGGAGGTGAAGAGGCAACCGCTTTCCGAACCCCATAGAAAGGACCGATTTCTAATCAGCGCAAGAAACTCTGCAAGATTACGAAAAGGTTAGTTGTCACTCTTCCCTCTCATTTTTAGTCTCGGGTGATTTTATATTATTATTAATTTATATTAATTATAATATCTATTTATAATAAATTTAATCAATTAAATTTATCTATTAAGTTAAATACTAAAGCTAAATTACTTTTATTACAATAATAATTAGTAATTATCATCAGCCTTATTATTTAAATTGCTATACATTTACTATGATAATTATCGAAAAAGCTTGAGATAGTTGGTAATAATAGTTTGCACCTTGTTGCAGATGAAGAAAGTCCCACGTGACTTCGTATTCGTATTTTGTCCAACATCGTTCTACGCTTGGAAATATATATAAGGAACAAGGCGTTGGCTTCAACTTCTCTTTCCATGTGAAGAATCTTATACATTTGTTTTCTATATTCTAAATAATCCATAATTAATTATCATATGTAAATAAACTCTATTTTATTTAGTGCTCTCCTATTTATTTGCTCTTTGCCAATTATTTTCCAATTGTGACGTTAAATTAAAAATTATATTGAATCGAACACAGATTTTAATAATATATATATATATATATATATATATATATATATATATATATATATATATATATATATATATATATATATATATATATATATATATATATATATATATATATATATGGAAGATGCCCTTTATTATTAAATACACACACTTATTCACATAAAACTTTAATACATTAAAAATACATGATATTATCTTTATTTACAGAAAAATTGTTCACTAGCTTTCGCCGGCATTACGCGCGGCCTCTTCAGGTGAACTTTTCGGAATTAAAAAGTCTTCTGCGTAGATGGGAAAGGAACTGGAGCTGCTACTATGGAATCCGGGTGGTTGTCAGGATTTTTTTTTGTAGAATATTGTGTTTGTCATGATTAAAATTTGTTTTAATATGCAACCCATCATGCACGTATCAGATAATAACAAGAGAAAATTTATAGAATCCTATTGCATAAAAAACAGTTCTAATTACAATAAAATAATAGGTGAAATAAATATAGATGAAACACAAAATTTAATCATGACAAACACAAAATTCTACAAAAAAATCCTGCAAAAAATAAAAAACTGACAACCACCCGGATTCCATAGTAGCAGCTCCAGTTCCTTTCCCATCTACGCAGAAGACTTTTTAATTCCGAAAAGTTCACCTGAAGAGGCCGCGCGTAATGCCGGCGAAAGCTAGTAAACAATTTTTCTGTAGATAAAGATATCATGTATTTTTAATGTTTTAAAGTTTTATGTGAATAAGTGTGTGTATTTAATAATAAAGGGCATCTTCCACATAAATATTAAGAAAAAAGAGAGAGTGCAATATAATTTTTTTATATATATATATATATATATATATATATATATATATATATATATATATATATATATATATATATATATATATATATATATATATATATAAATATATGATATATATATATATATATATATATATATATATATATATATATATATATATATATATATATATATCAACAATTTTATAGCCTAAATTCTCACACACACAATCTCCACTATTCGATTTGAGCAAGGACAGTCACCTTTTTTAATGGATGGAAAAATAACATTATCTAATCGCGATGATTCTTACACTTTTGGTTTCAATTTTACAAAGTTTTATATCTATTGTGTAATATTTTCATTCATTTGAACAATTTTCACAAAAAAATAATTGAATTTTATCGCAACCTTGTGAAATTTGTAAATGATCGATCGTTTCTAAAATGTTAACTTGTGCTAAGCACGAGCAGCACGAGCATAGGAGTCGCCTCTGATATTTTAAAAAAATATTGTAAAATATTAAAAAAGGAAAATAAAATAAAATGTCTTATGGGTAACTATTTTTGATATTTTAATTTGAAATTTTAACAATGCAGCCTTTTTCATAAACAAATTCATAGCATTGCGTTTCGAGGTAAAGTATATAATATGCGATGTAAAGTATATCATATGAAGTAGTTTGATGAAAATTAAATAATAGGACCGCGTATCAATATTTTCTACGTGAAATGAAGTAGTTCCTTCCTAATTCAGTTTATATAAAATCAAATTTAGAAGTTTCGTTAAAGATGAAAATGTAATTTAAAAATTATCATTAGCAATTTATACAAGGTTTTAAAGAATAATATCATTTCAAACGAAATTTATTTGCGATATGACAATTCATCATTGGGGCTTTGATTGATAGAATTGTGGTTTTTGATGCAATTTTTTTCTGTGTTCTTTTCCATTGAGTAACTCTCTTTTTGCTCTTACAAATGATTATAAAATTTCAAAAATTTTCAGTCAAGGAAAATATCCCTATAATTTGAGGTCTTCGGTTATTTATGTTGTTCACATGTGCGAACTGCCAAGCCCGCTATGTAGGTCAAACAGACCTGAAGTTCCACCTAAGGATGGCAAAGCATTTAGATGTTTCTTAAAGAATTAGCAGACATCTTACCTCCCTTGACCACTCAGCAGTTAGACTACATTCACAAGAAAAGAATTAAGAAATAGCAAAAGAAGTTTTCAAAATATATGTATTTCATATTCATTCAATATATTTTATTTGAAAAGTTATACATACGGACTGTGAAGTCTGAGCTTAATACTGTTAACTCTTCTACTAAATTATTTCTTTCATAAATTTTTAATTTATATGTTTTGTATCTATAATTATTTTCGTATAATTTTAGATTTTATTTTACCGTTTTACATAATCTGTTCTTTTAATTTTTTATTCTTTAAAGGGGAGACTTTATCCTCAGACCCTCTACTTTTTGAAGTCAAAATCAAAATTTTCACATTTTTTTTTATTATCTAGATTATTAGAAAAATTCCTCCTGAACATCATGGTGTAATTATTTTTTAAAAATTCTAAATGGTTTTTTAGATACAGAAATTTATTTAGAGAGGTGTCGAACTAAAAAATTTCAATTCCAGTCAAAATTGTAATTCCAGGTTGGCTTAGAGGTTAAAAAAAAGTTTTATTTATAATTATAGAAAATCTATTTTTTTTTCATATTCTCAACCTCCCACCCATTCTTCGGATTTTACTCAGTCAAATAAATGGAATTGAAGCCAGAGCCGGAACCGGAATCCGGAGCCGGAGCTGGTGCTGGTGCCGGTGCCGGAGCCAGATCCTGGGTATAAATTTTTTCAAGAAATAATTTTTTAGATGAAAATTTATTGCCAGAAAACGTACTAAACAAAATTTTTCAAATAGTGCAGAATCCTTGGTCGAATCCGGGCGCCAGGTCACGCAGTCGGCCGGAGCCGGAGATCTTTAAAAAGGCCGGAGCCGGAGCCGGAAGGGAGACCGGGATTTATTTTTCAAAAATATTTTTAGGTGAAAAATTTATTGCCAGAAAAGACGTGCTGAACAGTTATCAAATAGTGCAGAAACCTTAGTCGGATCGGGCTGAACCGAAGAGTCATAACTAGATCCAGGAGCCAGGATCCTTCGGTATGATTTTTTCAATATTTTTTTGGTGAAAAATTTATTGTCAGAGAAGACGTGAAGAACAATTTTCAAATAGTGCAGAAACCTTAGCCGGATCCGGAGCCGAAGTCGAAGTCAGAGCCGGATCCGGATCCGAATCTGGATCCGGATCCTGGGTATGAATTTTCTTCAGAAAATATTTTTTTAAGGTGAAAAATTTATTTCAAGAAGACGTGCTGAACAATGTTCAAATAGTGTAGAAACGTTAGTCGTACCTGGAGCCGAAGCCAAAGTCGTATCCGGAGCCGTATCCGGAGCCGGATCCTGGGTATGAATTTTCGAAATATTTTTGGGTGAAAAAAATTTATTGTCAGAGAAAACGTGCCAAACAATTTTCAAATAGTGCCGAAACCTTAGTCGGATCCGGAACCAAAGCTGAGAGTCGGAGCCAGATCCGGATGATCCCGGATCGGATCTGAGGTATGAATTTCTTCAAATATTTTTTAAGGGTAAAAATTTATTTCAAGAAGACGTGCTAAGCAATGTTCAAATAGTGTAGAAACATTAAGTCGGATCCGGAGCCGAAGCCGAAGTCATATCCGAGCCGTATCCGGAGCCGGATCCTAGGTATGAATTTTTTTCGGGAAAATTTTTTTTTGGTGAAAAATTTATTGTCAGAAGACGTGCCGAACAATTTTCAAATAGTGCAGAAACCTTAGTCGGATCCGGAGCCGAAGCTGAAGTCGGAGCCGGAGCCGGAGCCGGATTCGGATCCGGATCCTGGGTATGAATTTTCTTCAGAAAATATTTTTTGAGTTAAAAACTTTATTTCAAGAAGACGTGCTGAAAAATGTTCAAATAGTCTGAAACATTAGTCCGGATCCGGAACCGAAGTCGTATCCGGAGCCGTATCCGGACCGGATCCTGGGTATGAATTTTTTTCGGTAAATATTTTTGGTGAAAAAATTATTGTCCAGAAGACGTGCCGAACAATTTTCAAATAGTGCAGAAACCTTAGCTGGATCCGGAGCCGAAGCCGAAGCCGAAGTCAGAGCTGGATCCGGATCCGGATCCTGGTTATGAATTTTCTTCAGAAAATATTTTTTTAGGTGAAAAATTTAATTTCAAGAAGACGTGCTGAGCAATGTTCAAATAGAATGTAGAAACATTAGTCGGATCCGGAGCCGAGCCAAAGTCGTATCCGGAGCCGTACCGGAGCGGATCCCTGGAGCATGAATTTTTTTCGGGAAGCTCTTTTGGTGAAAAACTTTGTCAGAAGACGTGCCGAACAATTTTCAAATAGTGCAGAAACCTTAGTCGAATCCGGAGCCGAAGCTGAAGTCGGAGCCGGAGCCGGATCCGGATCCGGATCCGGATCCTGGTATGAATTTTCTTCAGAAAATATTTTTGAGGTGAAAAATTTATTTCAAAGAAGACGTGATGCTGAACAATGTTCAAGCTAGTCTAGAAACATTGGTCGGATCCAGGAGCCGTATCCGGAGCGGATCGAACCTGATCCTGGGTATGAATTTTTCAGGAAATATTTTTTGGGTGAGAAAAATTTATTGTCAGAAGATGTGCCGAAAACAATTTTCAAATAAAGCAGAAACCTTAGTCGTATCCGCGGAGCCGAAGTCGAAGTCGAAGCCGGATCCGAATCCGGATCCGGATCTAGGGTATAAATTTTTTCAAGAAATATTTTTAGGTAAAAAATAAGAAGTGCTGAACAATTTTCAAATAGTGTAGAAA
>JABUQX010143370.1:22500-31188 GCA_015478945.1 Trachelipus rathkii | reverse complement strand
ACCGGAACGAAGTGATTTCGATATACAGCATGATGGTATATATGCTGTTATTATTGTTATTGTGCATATATATATATATATATATAGTTATATATATATATATATATATATATATATATATATATATATATATATATATATATATATATATATATATATATATATATATATATATATATATATATATATATATATATATATATATATATTATATATATATATATATATATATATATATATATATATATATATATATATATATATATATATATATATATATATATATATATATATATATATATATATATATATATATATATATATATATATATATATATAGTCGGTTTTTTAAGCGGATGTATAGTGGTGAGTGTGCTGGGAATCAACCCGTTGGGCGACCGAAGAAAAAGTGGATTGAGTCAGTAAATGAGTGCCTGGAGGAAAGAAATGTGAGTTTGGCAAAGGCGAAAAGAAAGGTGCATAGCAGGAGTCAATGGCGAGATTTTATGAAGGTGTATGGTTTGTGTTCTGGCACAAGGAATGAACAACACATTGACGAGATACCATGAGTCTCCGTCGCAGTCTCGTGAAGCCCTAGGGTGGATTTTTTATGACTACGACGAGTTCTCACTTAAAGGTATGGAGGGGACGCTAATGGGGGGGAGGGATATCATTTCTACGAGCGTCATGTTCTTCTACTACTTTCTGTTTCCGGTGTATACTACCCACCTTATCCCAAATTTGGGAAAGGAGGAATTTGATGATGATGATGATGATGATGATGATTTGATGATGATGATGATATATATATATATATATATATATATATATATATATATATATATATATATATATATATATATATATATATATATATATATATATATATATATATATATATATATATATATAAATATATATATATATATATATATATATATATATATATGTATATATATATATGTTGCGTTTAGTATAAGCCGTCATATGTATCTTTAAAACTATTAATGCTACAGTAAAACGGAATACATTGTTGGGAATGTTGGTCCAATTTTAGTGGAAAATGTAAAAAAAAAAAAAAAAAAAAAAAAAAAAAAAATTATATCTCAAAAACTACAATAGCTACAGCAAAAGGAATACATTTTTGGAATCCTGGTAAAATTTCACATAGGAAAATGCTTTATACGGCACACTAGGGGGCTCGAGCCGACGGGGAACATAGGGGGGGATGTTTTCCATACCCCCGTAGGGGAGGGGCGCCCCCGCGACAGCCAAATACCAAAGAGCGGGGGGTCTGGAGACCCTCCCGGAGGGGGGAAAATCTACCCCGTAGTTCCCGGAAGGCCGAGACCCGACCCTGCCATCGGGGGCGGTATACCCAGTATTTTTTAGTAAAAAAAAAAAGTAAAATTTAATAGAAAGTCTATTTATTTAACGAGAAACCAATAAAAGGTCTCTAAATAGCCTTTTACCATCTAAATAGGCTTTTAATCATATTACTATAATTATTAAATAATAATTTTTTATTTTTTTATTTTTTTTATATTTTCCTATGTGAAATTTTACAAGGATTCCAAAAATGTATTCCTTTTCGCTGTAGCTATTGTAGTTTTTGAGATATATATATATATATATTTTTTTTTTTTTTCATTTTCCGTACTAAAATTGGACCAGCATTCACCAATGTATTCCGTTTTTTATTGTATAAATAATATTTTTTAATATAGATATATGAAGGTTATACTAAACGCTGACTATATATATATATATATATATATATATATATATATATATATATATATATATATATATATATATATATATATATATATATATATATATATATATATATATATATATATAGTATATATATATATATATATATATATATTTATATATATATTATCATTGTTTTAAAAATAATGTGTAATAAATGCAAATTCCGGCCTCAACGCGCTCTTTGATCTTGGCTTATGGACAAAATTCACTATTTAAATATGATAAAAACAGAATATAATGTTGCTATTTGTAAATATTTGATTATATATCAGTTCATTATTAAGGAAATATTATATAACAAAATAATTGGGTAGGCCAAGCCTCAGGGTCTCCAAACTATCTCCATCTAATATATATATATATATATATATATATATATATATATATATATATATATATATATATATATATATATATATATATATATATATATATATATATATATATATATATATATATATATATATAGGAACTTCTTTAAAGGGTAGTTAACCGATATATATCGAACGAACAATGTAATCGATTTTTTTGGTTATTTCAAATTCAATAGTGCGAAAAGGTTGCCAATAACAGCTTTTCTTTTTTTTTAAACTAAAGGAATACCCAAGATTAAATAGCAAAGATTGAAAGAGTCAGGGTCTCTCGGCCTCTGTCCCTCCGTCGGCTCGAGCCCCTTAATAAAGAATAAAAAAGAAAATTATAAAAAAATTAACATATAAAAATTAACATGATAAAAAAAGCAACTTGTGGAAACTCTCGGGATGTTTCTATTGGTGGTTTAGCTAACACGTCACACTGCAGGGAAGCACACAATTGTGGGAAGCATGAGCAGAGTTCTGCGATCTGAAATTTTTTGTAACAATATTGTTTTATTTTCATTTATCTATCTATTTGTTATTATTAATTTGAACAATATATTTTAACTTAAATTATTAATTTTATATCAAATTTATTTATTTTTTCAATTTCTTTTTAATTATATTAAATAGCAGCTTCTAATTCATTTTTTAATGAATCCCTTAGACTAAATAAATTATAGGACACAGACATGTTAACACTCTAAAATGTCCTACTAAATACTGTTGACGCATGCGCTAACAAAAAACACTGTAGGGTTCGCATAGGGTTCGGAGATATTTCGATATCATGACTATTTATCTAACTTCCTTTTAAAGGAGTAGTATATATATATATATATATATATATATATATATATATATATATATATATATATATATATATATATATTTATATATATATATATATATATATATATATATATATATATATATATATATATATATATATATATATATATATATATATATATATATATATATATATATATATGTGCACAAGTCTAAATTAGGAGCCTTTTTTCAAATCAATTGAAAAACGCCCTATGTTTCTTAGGTTGCTAGTTAGGTTATTTACCCTTTATAATCTACATTTCACCCTTAAAATTATTAATTTTATCTTTCGGGATCATAAATTTACGCCTCTTCATTTAAACTTATATAAATATAGTACATATATATATATATATATATATATATATATATATATATATATATATATATATATATATATATATATATATATATATATATATATATATATATATATATATATATATATATATATATATATATATCTTATATATATATATATATATATATAAACTGCTGTAAATCCAAATATGTTAAAGCATATAGCCAGTTACTTTAGCTTTTCCTGCTCAAGTGCGAAGACGTGATATGAGAGCTAAGAGAAAGAATGGAAGGAAAGAAAAGTCACTAAGAAACAAAAAAAAAAATTAAACGCAAAAATAATATATATATATATATATATATATATATATATATATATATATATATATATATATATATATATATATATATATATATATATATATATATATATATATATATATATATATACCATGCTCAATCTTGAGCTTAGGTTCAAATTGAATCTTATATGTAGAGAAACATAATTGTAAGTGTTACCAAACGTTCTCTATGTGCGTATTTCTGGTACACATCTATTAAGAGCTTGTAAACAATGCCTCTAAGAAAGTTATGTGTTTTTATGTAAGGTAAAATTGCCTGCATGATATAAGATCACACATAACTGTTTTTATTTTTTATTTATTTAAAATTAAACTGACCAATGTGAATCGTACTTTCTACCGATTAAGTTGCTTGACTCAACCTGGAGGAAGAATCGAGAGATGCAGCCCAGATATCGTGCTGATAAGCCGCCAAGGGCCTTGCCCTTTGACGGCCCATTTTATGTAAACAAATATTGAAAATAAGTGAAAATTCATAATTAAAATCCCTATAAAAAAGGATCTTTTGTAAAGTTTCTTATTTAAGAAACACCACTTATCCTGATTAATACAATTAAAATATAATACAAGAGGGCAGTGAATTAAAATCTTAGTAGAGATCATGAAGCAATATGCCTTCCCACTCTGCAAACTGTTCTAAAAATTATTATAGTTAATGGAAATCAAATAATAAAAGAAACTTATATGTGTATTGTTGATAACAAAGCCATTAATCATATATAATATAATTTATTTTCCTGTGATCAAAAATAAAAAAGAAGGGATGTTAATAAAGAAAGAAACCAAATCACCTTTTTTTATATCTTTTACTTAATAGTTGTACCTGAGGTGATTAATTTGATTGAATCATTAACAATTAAAGATATCATTTCGCATATATATATATATATATATATATATATATATATATATATATATATATATATATATATATATATATATATATATATATATATATATATATATATATATATATATATATATATATATATATATATATATATATATATATATATATATATAGTATTTTTAACAATAATAAGCTTTTTTTCTCGCTGTTATTTATATTTATTATTTTTATATTTAGCCCTGGGTTGCCTATAACGTATATTTTGAGATTTATATTTTATTACACTATTAGAACATTTTTAAAAACAGATAAAACTATTTATATACACAAGCTTTCGCCTCTATTTCGCGGAGGCCTCTTTCGGGTGGTCTAAGCAACACGTGTGTTCTTTATTCTTTCTTCTCCATCCTGTATGTGCTAATGTGGTGATTGGTTGTCCAACAGGTTTCTATAGAAGGATGAACTTTTCATTATGTTATTTTGTATACTATCAGCTGAGAGTTACATAGTTCAAACTGTAGCTTTGAGATGTGATGCACAAAAGCCTCTTGACATTTTCTTCATTGATATTATGGATTCATTTAATAATGTTATTGTTGCTGGGGTTTACTCTGGATGATTTTTCAGCTTGGCGGTGTTGTGTGAGAGCTGAATTTTGATTGTCTGTTTGTAGGGCGTGTTTGTGTTGGTATATTCTTCTATTGTAGTCTGTTGTTTCTCCTATATATTTATCGTTGCATTGTGTGCATGGAATTGTGTAAATGCAAGGTGGGTTTATGTTGTGGGATTTGGGGTTAATATATTTTTTTAAATGATATTATTGCAGGATTATGCAGTTTTCTGGTATATATTTTTTATTTGTTGCATGTTTATATGGGGCATGGGTAAATATGTTTTTTATTTTGCACTGTTCTTTTGATTAGTGGAATAAAATTTTACTTTCGCTTTTTTAAATGCTTTAATGATTATGTTGTTTGGGTATTTCAATTTTTTAAAGGTGTTTTTTAGGAGTTGAGTTTCTTGTTTTAGGTGGCTGGGAGAGCAGATTTTAAGTGCGCGGAGGTATAGTGAGGAAAGGGTGGCAAGTTTTGTGTTTATTGTATGGGCGTACCAATGTATGTAGTTAGGTGTGGCTGTGGGTTTTCTGTATACGGTGTAGGAAAGTTTTTTGGTGTGGTCCCATATAATTAGTGTGTCCAAGAAAGGAAATGAGGTGGCGGTAGGTGGGACCACACCAACAAACTTTCCTACACCGTATACAGAAAACCCACAGCCACACCTAACTACATACATTGGTACTCCGCCCATACAATAAACACAAAACTTGCCACCCTTTCCTCACTATACCTCCGCGCACTTAAAATCTGCTCTCCCAGTCACCTAAAACAAGAAACACAACTCATAAAACACCTTTAAAAAATTGAAATACCCAAACAGCATAATCATTAAAGCATTTAAAAAAGCGAAAGCAAAATTTTATTCCACTAATCAAAAGAACAATGCAGAATACAAAACATATTTACCCATACCCCATATAAACATAAAACACATTAAAAATATATACCAAAAAACAAAACCATAATTCCTGCCAATAATATCATTTTAAAAAAAAGTATTAAAACCCCCAAATCCCACAACCTCAACCCACCTTGCATTTACACAATTCCATGCACACAATGCAACGATAAATATATAGGAGAAACAACAGACTACAATAGAAGAATATACCAACACAAACACGCCCTACAAACAGACAATCAAAATTCAGCCCTTACACAACACCGCCAAACGAAAAATCATCAAATAAACCCCAACAACAGTAACATTATAAAATACATCAACAATAGCAATAAAAGAAAAATATCAGAGGCTTTTTGTATACATAACATCCCAAACTACAATTTGGGCTCTGGAGACTACAAAATTGATAGTATACAAAATAACATAATGAAAAGTTCATCCTTCTATAGAAACCTGTTGGACAACCAATCACCACATTAGCACATACAGGATGGAGAAGAAAGAATAAAGAACACACGTGTTGCTTAGACCACCCGAAAGAGGCCTCCGCGAAATAGAGGCGAAAGCTTGTGTATATAAATAGTTTTATCTGTTTTAAAATGTTCTAATAGTGTAATAAAATATATAAATCTCAAAATATACGTTATAGGCAACCCAGGGCTAAATATAAAAATAATATATATATATATATATATATATATATATATATATATATATATATATATATATATATATATATATATATAATATAAATATATATAAAATATATATATATATATATATATATATATATATATATATATATATATATATATATATATATATATATATATATATATATATATATATATATATATTATTATGACATATATATATATATATATATATATATATATATATATATATATATATATATATATATATATATATATATATATATATATATATTTATATATATATATATATATATATATAAATATATATATATATATATATATATATATATATATATGGTTGGTGCAAGTATAATAAAGAAATTTCAACGATACCTTTAATCAATATTGTACGTATGCAGAGTACTTTTTACAAGTTACATCTTAAGTAAGAATAAAATATTCTGTAAGTGTAGAATCTCAAAAGTACTTCAGAATTCAATTGCAGAAACCATTAAAATAATAAAATAAATTTCAAATAGTAAACTAAAACCGTCGCACAAAAGGCAAGAAAATAAGTTTTGGAATTGGAAGAAGGAAATTGAGTTTGGAAGGAATTAAAAAATTCCGGTAATAAAAGTACTCAAAGTGGAATTAGGGGGGAGAGGGGCTCACTTAACCAATATCTCCTTGAGTCAGGAGAGAGAGAGAGAGAGAGAGAGAGAGAGAGAGAGAGAGAGAGAGAGAGAGAGAGAGAGAGAGAGAGAGAGAGAGAGAGAGATTTTTAATTTAAATTTTCATCTAAAATGTACTAATAAAAAGTATCTGTGATTGTCATAATTATAATTATCGAAATAATAATAATAATAATAAAAATAATAATAATAATAATAATAATAATAATAATAATAATAATAATAATACCATTATTATTATCCATATTATTATTATTATCCATATTATTATTATTATTATTATTATTATTATTATTATTATTATTATTATTATTATTATTATTATTATTATTATTATTATTATTATATTATTTAATATTTTTATTGTTATTTTTATATTGTTCTTATTATTATTATTATTATAATATTATTATTATATTATTATTATTATTATTATTATTATTATTATTATTATTATTATTATTATTATTATTGTTTGACTCCATATAATGATCAAAGAAATTCTATTGAAGAAATATTGACGATATAATAAAAAAAAAGTTTGGTTTCAATTTTGACTATTTTTTCAACTCAATTCAAAAGTTTAACAATTCCTGAATTTTAGACAAAATAAAATAAAAATAATAATAATAATAATAATAATAATAATAATAATAATAATAATAATAATAATAAAATAATAATAATAATAATAATAATAATAATAATAATAATAATAATAATAAAAATAATAATAATAATAATAATTTTTGTTGTGTTATAATTCTTATATTTTTTTAATTTTCAATTATTTTATATATATATATATATATATATATATATATATATATATAAATATATATATATGTATATATATATATATATATATATATATATATATATATATATATATATATATATATATATATATATATATATATATATATATATATATATATATATATATATAGAAAGAGAGAGAGGGACGTCCCATTGAGTTGTTAAGGGTTTAAACTAGCCATATTGAAAAGAAAAAACTTACAAAAAAAAAAAGCTTCCTTAAGTAATTCATTAGAATGAGTCAAGCTAATGTCTCCCCTATGACCCCCCACTGTGCCCCCTATGAAAAAAGGTCTTAAATAGAGCTGTTGAATACACTAGAAGAGAAATTAAGACATTTTGTAATAGTTCGCTTTGGGGTTTGTAAATTTTTGAATATTCTATAAATTTTAATTACAAAATATCGATCCAAATTAATGTTAATTTTAAATTTTTCTTTATATATATATATATATATATATATATATATATATATATATATTTATGTTTTTTTTATTTATATATATATATATATATATA
>JABUQX010143370.1:0-17500 GCA_015478945.1 Trachelipus rathkii | reverse complement strand
AGTAACACCGAAGTGCCAAAAACTTTCCTCGGAGTTGGCGAGGGTCTTTCCAGCTTAAGGCTTTAAGAGATAAAGCAGGACACAGAGATAAGAAGGTGATTAACACAGAGGAGGGAAAAGTTTGATAAAATACGGAGAAGGATTAGAGGTTAAGGAACTGGTTTAGAATGTTTGGTTATACTCAAAAAAAGACAATCAGTGATACGAGTAGGGAACTGCACCAACTACTCGACGTCATTCTGGATTGAAAAGTCGTAGGCAAGTTCACCAACTCTATCTTGAGGATTAGAAGAAAGCCATTGGCGGTGGTGAATGTTAAAATCATCAAAAATGATGAGTTCAGAGAAAGGCGAAGAAGTGAGAGAAGATGTGTTCTAATTTGAAGTTTAAGTACTCGAAGAATTTAGGATTGTCAGTTGAATTAAAGAGAGACAGAGATATACATAACAGATGAATTTAATGATGAAATTGATGGGATAGTTTGAGACATAAGGTGAAATTGGAAGTTTAAATCTTGAGACGAGAAAAACAACTTACCATCACTACGCAGGTCTAACAACCCCCTCGAGTTGAAAATTGGGAAAAAAGAAGGTAGAGTGAACAGAGTATGGTTTGCTGTCAGATCTCTCAGACCTTGGTTTTGGTTAAGAATAAGGGGATGAGGTTTAGGAGGGAGAGATGACGTGGAACAATGTCATAAAGTAAATTTAAATAAAAAGACTTCAGAACTGTATGAAGAAGGAAGACCACATCAGAACGAGTAGCTTAATTTCATGATAGCACCAACTCCACCACCCCAGAGAACGCTAACTAGTGTGATGGGAGGTGGATAGGAGTTTCAAGGCTTCTGCGATGCTAATCAGTGGTTGCCATTTTTATCTTTTTAGAGAGGAAAGTGTTGTCTGTAATAGTGTTTTATGGTGTGTTATAAAGGAGAGCCTACTCCAGTGTATGAAGAATATGGATATGAGCTCAAGAGGGGCGAACCATTGGGCACTGGAGTGCCTTGGGATGTACTCTAACACTCCATATATACCCAATTGGGGGTAATCTCGTGTGCTTCAGGAACCTAGTTTTCTTCCAGATAAATATATATATATATATATATATATATATATATATATATATATATATATATATATATATATATATATATATATATATATATATATATATATATATATATATATATATATATATATATATACAAATATATATATATAAATATATATATATATATATATATATATATATATATATATATATATATACACATATATATATATATATATATATATATATATATATATATATATATATATATATATATATATATATATATATGGTTCATGTGAGCTGGATGACCCGCGTTTCTCTGAGTCATGAAATTTTAGGTTATCTATTTACATTTTTGTTTAAATTTTTCATGTCTAGGGTAAAAAAAAAATTATATAAATCTCTACTGATTTTAGTAAAGGTGAAGCAGTTAAAGTTTAAATTTACTTTAATAATAAATTCTTAATGAAAAATTTGGATCATGCGAAGAAATAAGTCCCCATACATTTTTAAAAATATCTTTGGCTTTAATACAATAAAGTATTTAACTATTATTATATAATGTATTTAAAAAGAAGAAAAACAAAGAAATATTGAACCATTAAAAAGGCAGCTTTTGGGGGCTTACTCTTTCATATGATCCGGCTAATATATATATATATATATATATATATATATATATATATATATATATATATATATATATATATCTATACATATATATATATATATATATATATATATATGTATATACCTGTATAATATATATATATATATCTTTATATATATATATATACTCATATATCAAGAGTACTGGAGTGAGAGTGATCAGCGTTTGGCGGAACTTAGAAATATAAAGTCGAACATTGGTGAGTGATCTTTCTCTGAATAAAATCGTTTGCAAGAATGCCTTGCACGCCTCCACGTGGCCACACCAACATCAACCGGCCTACATATCACGGGATCCTCCTCCATCTACCAAATTTTGCCTCGCCACACTAATCTGTTTACCACATCTTCATTGATTGTCTCAACTGGAATCCATTTGACATCGTCATTTTCCTGCTCTGTGGTCCATAACCCCTTCTAAAAGACTATCCCTGATTTTGTCTGAATCCTTCCACTTCAATTGCAGCTGTATTTTCTCTTTCACTCAGGAATTGATCTTATTACTAATATATATATATATATATATATATATATATATATATATATATATATATATATATATATATATATATATATATATATATATATATATATATATATATATATATATATATATATATATATACTCTATATATATATATATATATATATATATATATATATATATATATATATATAGGGTGATTCAAAATTATGGTAAAAATTTTTGGTAACTGATAAGAAATGCAAAAATAAAGGTAAAAGTTCCTATAAAGGTATGACGTAATGTGCTTAGTTTTCCGTCTGGCTGTCTGTATGTGTTTTTTACTAAATATCTTGTATCTACGAAACCAAGTAAGTTACAAACTCTAAATTTAAAAATGGCGGACGTTAAAAGTATTTGAGGAACGAATAACTCATTCGGAATAGGTGTAAATAAACATATTATTATTGTATGATAGGTTTAATTTTGTACAACATAAACATACTGTTTCTAAAGCACCTACAAATGATATCAAAAGACTAAAGATGATGTTGAAAATGACCTCCGTTGTTCCCAATGCACGCGTCCAGGCGTCTTCTCATCGATTGTCGGACCCGTTCAAATATTCCAGGAGTCTGTTTGATCGTTTCAATTCCGTTCATAATCCTTAATCGTAGGTCTTCAACGGTGTCGATTGGAGAAGAGTATACTAAGGTCTTTAAATGTCCCCAAAGGTAATAATCCAAAGGATTTAGGTCTGGTGACCTTGCTGGCCACGGAACTGGGCCACCTCGACCTATCCATTGATTGGGAAAGGTCTCATTCAGGTGTTCACGAACTGCAGCACTAAAGTGTGCAGGAGCCCCATCATGCATAAACCACATGTTTTGGCGCAACTGAAGAGGTACATCATCAAACAAGGTACGGAGCTCATGTTTCAAAAAGTTTAAGTAGATTATGCCATTAAGCCTGGGAGGAAGCTCGAACATAAGTACATGATCATGTAAAATTCCTGCCCAAATGTTTACTGAAAACTGATGTTGTGAACGATTCTGTTTAATGGCATGAGGATTCTCGTCTGCCCAAATGTGTTCGTTATGAACGTTAACGATAGCTGTTCTTGTAAAGTGAGCCTCGTTGGTAAATAAAACCTTCGTTAAAAAGTTTGGGTCAATACATTTGTTCAAAAACCATTGACAAATAACAACACGAGGAGCATAGTCACGTGGCAATAGAGTATGCACCTGATGGACGTGGTACGGGTGTAACTGTTGCTCGTGTAGTAACCTCCAAATACTAGATTGGTTCGAATTAAACTGTAGTGACAATTCTCGCGTTCTCTTTTCAGGATGCTCAGAAATTTCATTAAGAACTAATTCTTCTAAATCAACAGTCCTAGTAGATCGGGGTCTGCCTGCATTAGTGTGCTCTTTGGACTGCAAATACCCTGTTTCAGACAGGCGTTGATGAATAGTGGCAAAAAACCTTGCGCTTGGACAAATTCGGTTGGGATATTTCTCTTGGTACAAACGTCTTGCTGCAGAACTATTGCAGCGTGCCATCCCATACATTAGATGCATGTTAGCTAGTTCAGAGTATGAATACACGTGGTAATTACGATCCATATTCAATAACGAAAGAAACACGTAAGAGACACACACAGTCAATGAGTTACATTGTAATGCGTAACACAAACAGACAGTGCATTTATTGTATACAGTAGTTGGTTGTTTTGGTCAACAATGTGCTGAAATGTTTAATGGAAGGAGTAGCTGTTTGTGGAAGAGTTGTTATTATTTAAATGAGATGTTTCCAATTACTAAAATTTACATTCTCCCTTATTAATAGTCATAATTTATTAAATGTTATACCATTTGATTCTGCGTACAACAATAGGTGTTTTTTGGTTCCTTAACATTTTAACCTAAGTCATCCGCTTTCATGGAATGTCGCCTCAAATACTTTTAACGGCCGCCATTTTTAAATTTATAGTAAATTTGATACTTCTTTTTGTCGTCATTAGCACTACACACAACAGTACTCATCCCAAATATAGGGTTTGTAACCTACTTTGTTTCATAGGGTGAATCACAAAAGGGTGACGTCCAGAAAAGAGTGCCTAGAACAAGGAGACTTTAGGGAGGGAGGAAGTGAGTTATAGTCCTATGTTACAAGAAGAAGGACGCGTGTAAGAGCGTTTGGCATTATAAAGCCGGCTCATTGCAATATAAAAGATATTCCTCATTTATTTTAATGAATTATCTAAAACTAAACTATTAATCTGTTTAGACCATTATTATTATCTGTGAAGTTTTAAATTAATTAATTCTAAGTAATAAACATAAAAAGTGACACTCTCTTTTATACCCCTCTACCTAACTAGTTATATTTTAGTACAAGAAATCCTATCCATAGGCCCGAGAACATCGATCGGTCACTCTGCGGTCACCATTTCTTGTACTAAACTATAACTAGTTAGGTACAGGGGTATAAAAGAGAGTGACACTTTTTGGTGTACAGGAATTCTTTTGAGAGTGGCGTTTACATGACTACACAGCAGGTATACACAGTTATATAGTGAGGGTCGGAACCCGGTCTCTCTCTCACACACACACACACACACACACACACACATATATATATATATATATATATATATATATATATATATATATATATATATATATATATATATATATATATATATAAATATACACAACAAAATTTTTATTTATTGGAATTAAAAAATTTGTTAGAAGGGTAAAAACTTTGGAACAACGTACTATTCATGACTGTAATTAAAATATAACTATACTATGACTAAGTTGGGATAGGTTAGGGCGTTAGGCTAAGCTTGTTACTTTAGGTTAGGTTTGGTAAGGTGTATGGGAAAGTTATATGGTTAGCATGAAAATGAAAAATAAAATTAAATTTAGTATTTTTATTGCTAATATATATATATATATATATATATATATATATATATATATATATATACTTGTTGGTATATATATATATATATATATATACTACTATATATATAAATGTGTGTATATATATATATATATATATATATATATATATATATATATATATATATATATATATATATATATATATATATATATATATATATATATATATATAAATATAATTATATATATAGATATTTTTATATATATATATATATATATATATATATATATATATATATATATATATATATGTGTGTGTGTGTGTGTGTGTGTGTGTGTGTGTGCGTGTGTAATAGGAGCTCATAAAATGAATTAAATGAGAACCTTTTCCCAATAAACTCCCAATAAATTTGAACTTATAAAGTTACACGTCTTTAAACTTATAATTCAACTTAATATATATATATATATATATATATATATATATATATATATATATATATATATATATATATATATATATATATATATATATATATATATATATATATATATATATATATCTAACAAATTGGAAATATATTGTTAATATATTGCAAACACATGGTTTAATAAAAATAATTCACAGATATAATTAGTTATATATATATATATATATATATATATATATATATATATATATATATATATATATATATATATATATATATATATATATATATATAATTAATATAAATATATATATATATATATATATATATATATATATATATATATATATATATATATATATATATATATATATATATATATATATATATATATATATATATATATATATATATATATATATATATTATTAAATTGTATCTATGCAAGTAGAATATTTACAGATACAACCCTAATACCAACGTAGTTATTATATTCGAGTTAAGAATAATAAATTTACGACAGTAAACTTTGAATTGATAAATGTTATGTGTTTCAATGCACAAATAAATGGAATTATCAACCTATAAAAAAAGGAACGTAACAAACTTACTTGTTGATAAACTGAAACTTCTTATCCAATTAGTCCAAAAGGAATTTGAAATTGTTAGTTTCAACACCGGTGTAATTAGTTAATACCACCGGCCTCTTAGTATAGGTAGTAAATAATTCCTTTACGCATCGATTGACTATTAATTCACGAAGATACGAAGATAAAGTTGACTTGAAGATTAAGCGTTAGTTTAATGAAAATAAAAAGCGTTACAATGCACTTGATGAAGTTACATTTAATCACGGTTTATAAGGCCTTAGTGATCATACGATTTAACACTTTTTTATAACTAACACTTAACAAAAGTAGGAAGGGAGTTCTATTTAAAAGCATCCACTTCTTTCGAACGACAGAAATTAATAAACTTTTTTACAGGACGAGTTCGATTAGCGACTTAACAGCACGAGGTTTCAAACGAAAAAGCCTTGATTTTGAATAATGATTCCAGCATATCAACTCCAGCTATTTAAGTTCCTCAAAAGTATTACGGTTCACGATTCCAATATTTACAATTTAAAACACATAACATCTTTTAAGGATAAATATAGTTTGGCAAAGAGTTATAATTGAAATGCATACGAATTTGAAACCAAAAGCATATTCAATTTTAATACACTGGGCGGGGGCGATGGCACGGATTTCGACGAATTCGTGTCATTTAAAAAAAACAAAAAACAAAACAAAAGAATTTGATTAATCAGAACTCTCGGATGATTCCGATTCCGATTCATTACCGATATTCAAAAATTTCGAACGTGCTACTATAGCTGCTTTCCTTCTGGGACGCAATGAATTTGCAACCGCGGGAGTATCATTAATTGTGGTAGGGGCAGGAATTGTTACTTGCTGAGATGATGGTGGTAGTGGAACCATTGAATTTGAAGCAGAACTATTTCCTTGAGATTTGACTTGATTTCCACTGTGTGTTAATGATAGCTCTAAAGGGAATAAATGCTTTATGGGGTAAACATTCATTTGACCTCCAGGAGTTCGAACCTGGACTGAACGAACCTTATTATCATCTCCATAAATAAGCAGTTGAATAATGCCCATTTGCCAATATGGTCGCTCTTTGACCGGACTTTTAATAAGTACGATGTCTCCTACTTTCACCCTATTTTTCCATGAGACTTGATAGAGGTCTTTTCCCATCTCTCTCAAACTTAATAAATACTCATTATACCACCGAGTCCGGAAGTCTTCGAATATTTCAGTAGATCGTTTAAGGGATTGGATTAGTTCTTCTCTTGAAGGGGAATCGGTAGGAATGGGCTCGTTTAATACGATACTTGAATTAGCTAACGGTTTTAAAAAACAGTTAGGAGTGAGAGGCACTATATCATTATCCGAAGAAGTATATGTTAATGGCCTCGAATTGATAGCATTAGCAATGTCTGCCAATGCTGTTGTGAAATCGAAATATTCCAAATTTTTACGTCCAACAGTCTTATAGAGACAATTTTTAACAGTCCGAATTGACCTTTCCCACATACTTCCCATCCAAGGGCTGTATAGGGGAATGCGGATATGTTTAATGTGATTTTTACGCAAAAATTCGGAACCCACCTCTGATACAACAAACTGCTCGAGAGCATCCGCACCTTTATTAAAAGACCGGGCATTGTCGCTATATAAAAATTCAGGGACTCCAAACCTAGCCACAAAGCGTTGGAACGATTGAACGAATGCCCTAGCAGACATATCTGGGATAAGATCCAAATAAACACAACGAATATTGAGGCAGGTGTAAAGAAGAATATACATTTTTTGAGGTTGGGTGGACCCTTTAATTTTAATGAAAAAATGTTTAGTAAAATCCACTCCAACATTTGAGAAAGGACGATAGAAATTGACTTGCGCTTTTGTGAAATTAGTAAACTTCGGATAAGAATAAGAAAAGCTGTTGAATTTTGTACAAGTCACACATTCCGATAAAACTCTTCTTATTGTATGACGAGCTGAAGTTATCCAGTAGCCCTTTAAACGAATGAAGGTCAAAGTTGCTTGAATGCCGAGATGTTTACAAGAAACATGTGCATCTCTGACAATCAGGGTGGTAAGATGATGGGACTTGCCAAGGACTACCGGATTGACTATCTCGAAACTATAGTAGTTAGTGCGAGACAACCGTCCTTTACTTCTTATAAGACCCAAATCGTCCAAAAAGAAGTTCAGGCGAGAAACTAAATCAGGTGGTTTTGAAGAAGTTGACCCCGATTGAATCTCTCTCAAAAAACGAAGTTCGACAGGAAAACTTTCTTGTTGCATAATCTTGAGCAAGAAAAGTCGAGCTTTCCTATCATTTTCAATAGGATCGATGGAAGATGTGCCGAATTTGTAGAGTAAAGCACATACTCTTAACAAAGTTGAAAGGGAAGAATACTTTGCCATGTCAATAACAGGAGGAGGTGGAGCTTGAATGACTGTGAAGGTAGTTGAAAGCCCTTCCTGTACACTCCTTGTTTGCTGATAACTAGGCCAATACACTTGGTCGTGTTTAAGCCAAGCTGGTCCATTCTTCCATAGTTCGAGCTTCTTCATGAATTCGCGACAGGACAAACCACGAGTTATAAGGTCTGCAGGGTTTTCATCTGTTTTGACGTAGTTAAATGAGATCGGTATTAAATTATCGTTTCTCATAGATGAAACCATACTCTTAATGTCCTGTATACGATTCCGAACGAAAATTTGTTTTGTCCTGCTACCTCCTCCAGCTACCCATGCAAGAACGATTTGGGAGTCAGAAAAGACGTTGACCTTACTAAATTCAACCTCTTGTAGGCTAGTCACGATCTGCGGAAGGCATTTAAGCACCAGAAAGATGGATAAAAGCTCTAAACAAGGAAGGGTTTTTCCCTTGAGAGGAGCTACTTTAGATTTGGCCCACATTAACGAAGGACCTTGTTCTGGGGAGGTGATGTAAGCCGCAAATCCATAGCTCTTTGAACTAGCATCGCAAAAGATGTTAAGGGTTGCATTAGTCGATGAGGTATCAAAACAAAAACGATTGAACGATAAACTCTTAAGAGAGTCAAGATCGGCCCTTAATTTTTCCCAATCCTCCTTTATTTCAAGATCGATAGAGTCGTCCCAACTCATTTGTTTTTCCCATATACGTCTCATCAAAAGTCGACCTCTCAATGTGACAGGAAGAAACAAAGAAAGAGGATCAAAGATTTTATTAACTTGAGAGAGCAGATCTCTTTTTGAACTGACTGATGATAACTCAAAGTCTGCGAGTCTCAGGGTGTCATTACCAGGATGGTAAAGGTAACCTAGAACTTTTTCCTCTTCGCAGTTATGGGAAGAAAACATGTTATCCTGTTTTATTTGAGCCTTAAGATCTGAATGGTTAGTGTTCCAAGAACACAAGTTGAATCCTCCTTCCTTCATTCTTTGAACTGATGTGGTGTAAATGTTTCTCAGTACTTCTGGGGACGAGTGAGTGTAAATAAAATTATCTACATAAAGATTATTTATCAGAAGACGAGAGACTAAATCATAAGGATAGTTATTCTGAATGTGGTGTCTAATAACAGCTCCCAAAATGTAGGGAGAAACAGCAAGTCCGAATATGATGGTTGCGTACCGATAAGTAACAAGCCTGCCATCTTCTTCCCAGAAGAAACAAAACTTGTTACGGTCACTTTCTTGCTTGAGATAGATTTGTAAGAAAGCTTTAGATATGTCCGCAACAACCACATATTTATTGGTTCTAAAAGCTAAAAGAAGACGAAGAAGGGGAACCAACAAATCTATACCTGGATAACAAGCTTGATTAAGAGAAGGAGCTCCTTTTGTACGAAGACTGCAATTGAATACAGGTCTTATCTTAGTTGATACCTGATCAGCCATTCTTATGACAGGCCTGTGGGGAACCCATACATATTTATGGAAGTCCTTCGGAGATACTTTGATGATTTCAATTATGCCGTTTTTCAGCTGCTCTTTAAAGACATCACTGTATGCTTTGTCGAGTCCCTGATTGTTGAGACGATTCTTGACTCGTTTTAGTGTACTTAAAGCAACATTATAGTTGGATGGAACTTGATGCAGCAAATCCTGAATCCAAGGGATTTCGATGTGGTACTTTCCATCGATAAATTGAATGGAGTTGTGGAATTTAGTTATAAATTCTTTGTCAGTAGTACCATAATCTTTTTCTTCCTGAATTCCCATGGACTCCAGACTGTACAGATGCTCCAGACCAAGTTCAGTATCCTTTTGATTCGAGGAAAGATCGATGACATCAGGGTAGGAAGGATGGGGATCTAGGATTGAGTTTACGAGGGTTTGAGGAGCGTTGACAAATTGGTAGGGCAATGAAGAGACAGACATTGTTAGTCATGAATCTTCCTCATCATGTTCTCGTGATGAGTTAACAGACTGCTTTCTGTACAGAAAGTCTTTTTGATGTGGAAGTAGAAAAGAATCCACAGGACCGAAAGGAACTAAACCGAAACAAGTTGAAATAGCACTTCCTTCCAAACATTCTACCATTTGGAAGTGCCTCATATGACAAAGAGTGTCAGTGCCAAGCAAAAGGTCGATGTTATTCACAGAGTCCCCATAAGGACCTACAAATGAGTTATCAGCTACTTTGTATTTTGACGAAATTCTACAAATAGCAGATGCCAGTCCATTAACAGTAAAACCCACATCTAAAGAAGGGTCTACAAGAACAGGAATTGATATAAATGAATCACAACAACAGTTGAGGTCCAAATTAGCCAAATAAGAGGAACGAACCTGCTCTCCGATGAAGGTTTTGATGGGATTGTCAATCTTGGGTAATTGCTCACAATTGATGTCGAATTTATTGAGCAATCTTGGACTAGCATAGGTTCTCTGTGAACCTAAGTCGATCAATGAACGAACAGGCACAGACTTATTCTTGTGTCTTACTGTGATGGTGATGGTAGGTAAGATTTGGGAGGCAGATGACTGTCCGGTATTGATACACAAGTGGTTGCTAATACCAGAATTACTTTCTTCATCGGCATCTTTTCGATTGTTGTTCCGATGTTGAGTACGAATTTCAGATGGACAAAGAGCTGTGAGATGCTTTCTACTCTTGCAATTTAAGCAAGGGTACTTAAGGTTGAGTGTTTTTGCTGGACACATATCCACCATATGTTTCAAGCTGGAACAGTTGCTGCACAGCTTAAGCACAACACATCTGTCCCTTTTGGCCTTGGGAGATTCATAAACTGTGCATTCTGAAAGGAAATGCTTCCCACTGCACAACTTACATTTAATTTCAGACGATGCTTGAACATTTGACGAAGATGGAGATGATGTCTTTTTATTTACACTATCACCTTTGGATGTATTGAAAGTATGACTCTGTTCAGATGGTACAGAAGGAAACTTTTTCCCATTTCTGTTTCTCCTTTTTGAATCAAAAGAAGAGCGAGAAGAACCAGAAGAGGGAGATTGAGTGTAAGATTTTGGAGTTCGAAATCTTTCCATATTATGAATGATTTGATTGTGTTCTTTGAATATGAGGTTGATGGAAGGATATTGTTCCTTCGTAGACAGCTTCAACTCTCTCAAAAATGAAATAGGAAGCTTATCAACCACGATATGACTTATTAACTTGCAACCGGATGAATCCTCTTGAAAAAAGTCAACTCCAAGTTCCTTAAGTTCCTTCAAGTTAGCACGAACCTTTAAAATGAAAGACCGGACAGGTTCCAACTGTCTTCCGTCTAGAGGCGGAGCCGAATCTAACTCATGTAAAATAGAGTCAATAATGAATGCTTTATCTAGATAATGTTCCTTTAAGATGGTTAAGGCAACATCATAATTGTCATCCGTGCCTGACAAGAACTCAATGTCCTTCAGAGCATATCCCTTCAAATGTGATTTTAAATATTGAAGTTTGATGGCCTTTGAGATGTCTCTTCTCTCTCCATATACGTTATTGAAAGATTGGAGAAAAGAGCGGAAAGAATGCTTGTCTTTATCTCCCGAGAAATCTCCACACTTTAAGGCAGGAATCTTTAAGCTAGAAGGATAATGACAGCAATTCTCTTTTGAGTTTGACTTCTCTGAAGAGGCACTAGACGACTTTCTCGAATCTGAATTATAACCATACTTGTCTTTTAACAAGTGAAGCGCTTTAGCCATCTTAATATGGTAGGTATCAGTGGCTGTAAGTTCTTCGTCAAGTATGGCTTGGTCAACTTTCGTATATTCAGCCCCCAATATTAAGTTTTCAATGATAGTGTCTTGAGCTTTAATTTCACTCATGACTGTTGTCACCTTTTCAAACACAGTTTTTACAACAACTGGATCGTAAAAGGTGGGAGAGTCCTCATCACCTTCCTCTTCTATAGGAAAGTGTTTACAACAGAGAGTAAGTTTTCTTCTTAAGTGTCCCCTTTTTAACCTAAGAGGACCCAAGTCTTTAAGAAGACTTGACTTGAGGCTAGATATTTCCTCTCCTGAAAGATCTGTAGGCATTAGGTCTTGAAAATCAGCAGCCTCTTTCAGATCTAAGTCTTGAATGATGTCCATATTGATAGTAGAAAGAACAAATCGAGAAAGAATGGAACGAATGAGAAATAATACACTAGTGCGCAGTAACTATGTCAAAAATAACCACTGAGCATATACTATATCGAAAAACAATCACTGCGCATAGACTATGTCGAAAAGCGCATAAACTATGTCGAAAAACAATAACTACACAAACTATGTCGAAAAACAATCACCGCGCATAGGCTATGTCGCAAAACAACTACTGCGCATAAACTATGTCAGAAAACAATCACCGCGCATAGACTATGTCGAAAAATAAACACTGCACATAGACTATGTCGGAAAACAAAAACTGCACATAGACTATGTCGAAAAACAATAACTGCGCATAGACAATGTCGAAAAATAAACACCGCGCATAAACTATGTCGGAAAACGAACACTGCGCATAGACTATGTCGAAAAACAATCACAGACTATGTCGAAAAACAATCACCGCGCATAGGCTATGTCTAAAAACAAACACTGCGCATAGACTATATAGAAAATAACGCACACATAGACTATGATAATCGGAAAACAAAAACTGCGCATAGACTATGTCGAAAAACAATAACTGCACATAGACTATGTCGAAAAACAATCACCGCGCATAGGCTATGTCGAAAAACAAACACTGCGCATAGACTATGTCGAAAAATAAACACTGCACATAGACTATGTCGGAAAACCAAAACTGCGCATAGACTATGTCGAAAAACAATAACTGCGCATAGACTATGTCGAAAAACAATCACCGCGCATAGACTATGTCGAAAAATAAACACTGCACATAGACTATGTCGAAAAACAAACACTGCGCATAGACTATGTCGAAAAATAAACACTGCGCATAGACTATGTCGAAAAATAAACCCTGCGCATAGACTATGTCGAAAAATAAACACTGCGCATAGACTATGTCGAAAAATAAACCCTGCGCATAGACTATGTCGAAAAATAAACCCTGCGCATAGACTATGTCGAAAAATAAACACCGCGCATAGGCTATGTCAAAAAACAAACACTGCACATAGACTATGTCGAAAAACAAACACTGCGCATCGATTGCAATGAAAAACAGTCACCGCGCATACAAAATGTCGAATGTATAAGAAAATTATCGAATGCGCAATGACTATGTTGAAAAACAACCACTACGCAAGCAAAATGTCGAATTTGAGAAAATTATCGAATTTATATAAAAATATCGAATGCGCACGAACTGTCGAAAAACACCCACTGCGCATGCAAAATGTCAGATATATATATGTATATAAAATATATACAAAATATTTACTGTAATATTTATTTTTTAAAGTCACTTTTTGCGAATAGAAAAAACTTAAGAACAATTTTTTAGAAAAAATTATCAAACACGTGACTTTAAGTCGCTTTCAAATTAAAAAAAAATGTTAAGACACCTTTATCAAAAAATCAAAGAAAAACAAAAAAAAATTTACTAGTAAATCTTACGCATATGGAAATAAATCGCGCTTGAATATGCCTGTTTAGTCTCAAACTCGATGCAAGAAAAAACTTTAAGTTTGCCTTTCATAAGGTTTAAACAAATTTGAACAAATTTACAAAAAATTGATTCTTATAAAATATTGAAAATTTCAAAAACTTCAAAAATTAACTAGCAATTTCAAAAATTGCAAACATTAACTAACAATTTCAAAAATTATTAAAATTGTATCTATGCAAGTAGAATATTTACAGATACAACCCTAATACCAACGTAGTTATTATATTCGAGTTAAGAATAATAAATTTACGACAGTAAACTTTGAATTGATAAATGTTATGTGTTTCAATGCACAAATAAATGGAATTATCAACCTATAAAAAAAGGAACGTAACAAACTTACTTGTTGATAAACTGAAACTTCTTATCCAATTAGTCCAAAAGGAATTTGAAATTGTTAGTTTCAACACCGGTGTAATTAGTTAATACCACCGGCCTCTTAGTATAGGTAGTAAATAATTCCTTTACGCATCGATTGACTATTAATTTACGAAGATACGAAGATAAAGTTGACTTGAAGATTAAGCGTTAGTTTAATGAAAATAAAAAGCGTTACAATGCACTTGATGAAGTTACATTTAATCACGGTTTATAAGGCCTTAGTGATCATACGATTTAACACTTTTTTATAACTAACACTTAACAAAAGTAGGAAGGGAGTTCTATTTAAAAGCATCCACTTCTTTCGAACGACAGAAATTAATAAACTTTTTTACAGGACGAGTTCGATTAGCGACTTAACAGCACGAGGTTTCAAACGAAAAAACCTTGATTTTGAATAATGATTCCAGCATATCAACTCCAGCTATTTAAGTTCCTCAAAAGTATTTTGGTTTCATGATTCCAATATTTACAATTTAAAACACATAACATCTTTTAAGGATAAATATAGTTTGGCAAAGAGTTATAATTGAAATGCATACGAATTTGAAACCAAAAGCATATTCAATTTAATAATATATATATATATATATATATATATATATATATATATATATATATATATATATATATATATATATATATATATATATATATATATATATATAAATATATATATATATATATATATATATATATATATATATATATATATATATATATATATATATAACTCATTTATGTTTTTGTGTGTGTGTGTGTGTGTGTGTGTGTGTGTGTGTGTGTGTGTGTGTGTGTCGTGTGTATGTGTGTGTGTGTCTAGTAGTAGTGTGTGTAGTAATAAGATAGGTTGTTGGATGTGAAAAGCTTGAAGAGGTGACCTAGCTGGCTCGAATATTATTTGGTAGCTGCAAGTTAAGAGTGAAATTAGGGAAAAAAATAAAATCAGTTTTGGGGGCGATAAAAGGAACAAGAGTTGAAATTAGAAAATGAATAACATTCAAAGAATACCAAAGTTTATTATTAGAAGAATTGGGGAATAATAAAGGTAAAACAGATAGAAGGAGTGGAGTAAGAGGAAGAGTAGAATCATTTTAATGACAGTAGTGTAGAAATGTAAGGCATATCACAAAGGATGAAATAGTGAATGCTTTGAATAGTGAATGAAGGATGTGGATATATTTTGGAAATGAGCTGATATGAATCTGAATGAAAGTAATTGGGAGATAAGCGTCTTACTTTTTGCCGACGATTCTGTGTTGATTGCCGATACAAAGGAAAAACTGCGAGATTTGGTGCTTGAGTTTGAACGAGTGTGCCAAGGAAAAGGATTAAAAATTAATTCAGCTAAAAGTAAAGTGATGAAAATTAGTGCAAAACCAAAAGGAGACGATTCTCAATCTGGGTTGGATATCATAAAGGTGAATGGGGAAAGCCTAACAGAGACTACAGTCTTCAGGCACTTCGGAATGGATATTGGGGCTTTCGGAGGCATGAAAGAAGAGATTGACCATAGGGTTGCTGAGGGTGAAAGAGTATTAAGTAGCCTTAGAGAATTATGGAAAAATGGAAATTTAACAAGGAAGGTAAAAATGAAATTGTTTGAGTGTATATTTGTTCCAACTGTTCTGTATGGATGTGAGACGTGGGCATTAAACACTAAAATGAAAAAAAAGAGTTGAGGTTTTGGAAATGAAAGGTTTACGAGATATTTGTGGAGTAAAGAGAATAGATAGAATTAGAAATGTAAGGATAAGGGATATGTGCCGATAGGAGAAATGTCTGATGGAAAGAGCAAATCAAGGGGTACTAAGATGGTATGGACACGTGCTTAGAATGAATGATGATAGATTGGCTAAGAAGGATTTTATGTATGAAGTGGTGGTCAAACCCAAATGGAGATGGGTTGATGGAGTAAATAAGCTAATAATAGCAAAGGGGATTAACATGGATGAAGGAAATAGATTAACACAGTAGAAGAGTAGTGCATGGTAAAGCTCCGTTAAGGGTTGCAATTACTTGAACAACTTCTAACATTGCATTTGCAATGTTCCAAGCTGTTCAAGTGAACAGCATTCCCGATTTGCAACTGACACCACCCCGCAGTTATGTGGGAGACGGTGGTGATGAGTAATATATATATATATATATATATATATATATATATATATATATATATATATATATATATATATATATATATATATATATATATATATATATATATATATATATATATATATATATATATATATATATATATATATATATATATATATATATATATATTGGAGAGAACGAGACTCGAAGGCAAGTCAAAGGTCGACATTCCTCGAATCTCGGCATTTGAAAGTGTGCAAATCAAAGTAAGTTGAAAAATAGATGAAGGAAGTTTGCTCCACACTTTACCAGTGGAGTACATGAAAGATTGAGCATTGCATATAAATATGGGGTCAGAGAGCTGGGGAGAGAAAGAATAAGATTGTGTGGAAAGACGAATCCCAAAGTCCTCCTCAAAGGACAGGTACTCGACTTGAGAGTTCTGAAGAGTGTCCGTAATAGGCACAGTATAGGAAAAATGATGCAGCAGTTCGACGGCTTAAAAGAGATGGGAGAGAGTGTTTGGGAGAGAGAAGAGTTACCAAGTGGAAAAGTCTTATCAAATAGAACATTATGTGAGAACCACCCCAGATATGTTTATATATACATATATATATATATATATATATATATATATATACAGATATATATATATATATATATATATATATATATATATATATATATATATATATATATATATATATATATATCTCTCTATATATATATATATATATATAATATATATATATATATATATATATATATATATATATATATATATATATATATATATATATATATATATATATATATATATA
>JABUQX010143368.1:20000-23110 GCA_015478945.1 Trachelipus rathkii | reverse complement strand
TATATATATATATATATATATATATATATATATATATCAGTGGCGGCTCGTGAACCGAAAACATGGGGAGGCACTTCAATATATATATATATATATATATATATATATATATATATATATATATTTATATATATATTTATACTATACTATATATATATATATATATATATATAAAGTTAAGGTAGTACCCCATCTGCCATACATTTGTAGTATAGCGAAACGTAGACAAGAGTATTATTTTAGCCACAGTAACTCCCAATTTGCTAACCTCAACCACCATTTGAACACTAATCTTAGTATCATTAAATTTATCGTGATAAAGCAAAAAAAAAAGCTGCTAAATATTACTGTTTTGCTCTTTACCGATAGATTTATCAATTTTGTTTTTAAAATATCGTTTGAGAAAATCATTTATTATTCAATTAAGTAAAAGCATATTTAAGCCAAAAAAAAAAAAAAAAAAAACAATTGTAACTCATTTTTAACATAGATTCTAGTGGGAAGGTATAAAGAGAAAGGTTCAGCATACTTACTCCCTCCGAAAGATTACTATTTACTTCATTTCCTACAAAATTGTTTTTCTTTAGAATGACACCAAAAATATCTGTCTATGAAACTAACGGTATATATATATATATATATATATATATATATATATATATATATATATATATATATATACTATCTACTATATATATATATATATATATATATATATATATATATATATATATATATATATATATATATATATACTCATATATATAATGAAGTATAATTTGAATATAAACTCCGAAATAATACAGATTGATATTATTCTTTGAGGAGAAAGACCTTCACACTTTTTCTTATTAAAATTTATTAATATTTTTAATATTTGATTTCAAGTATTTTTTATTTCCAAGGGGAATTGAGATGTTATTTTAGTGTTTGTATTGGATATATATATATATATATATATATATATATATATATATATATATATATATATATATATATATATATATATATATATATATATATATATATATACATATATATATATATATATATATATATATATATATATATATATCGTTTTTCTTTATTTCTTTTTTACAGTTGTTACCACTACTCACAGCAGAGCACTACTCATAGAGTGGGTGCTAAACTGTATCAAAGTGCCATCTAGCTTCAAATTGATGAGCATGCAGTGGTCAGATCCCTCAGAGCACTTGCTTTTAGAAAAGATATGAAGCTCCTACATCGCTCTGCAAAGAAAAGAGAGTCCAAGTGAAATGGAAAATAAAAAAGCAGTTTGCCGTAGCACGGCACTTTGACTCCACCTATCCAAAATGCGAGAGTGAAACCCAGAGCCTCCCCTCCCAGAAAGGAGAACAGTGCTTCATACAAGCGCGGATGAGACTCTTGTATAGCTGGAGTAACTGAGAAGATAAAAAAAAGTCTCTCAGTCCAAACAGAACCCACATCTTCTTTGAGGCCGCCTTAGTAGCAACCATTGTGATGAGAGGTTTCCAAGACATTTTTTTGCGTACATTAAGGCCAAGGATGTTTATATTGTCATCAGGAGAGACAAGAGAACCATCGTAAGAGATATTAAAGTTAGAAGGCTTCATAGAGAGAATGAATTGTGGAAGTTGGGTTTTTAAAGAATTAAATTTCACTAGGTTGAGACGACCCCCCGGGAAATTCTATCCAAATCAGCGAGAATAGTATCAGAAAGATTGAGACGAGAGGTCTAGGTGTAAAAGATGAAACAGATTTGAAATGAGTTGAAGAATGAAAGGTCGAGTTATCGGCATTTGAGGGGGTAGAGTTAGATATGCAGATGATAAGATCATTAATGAAAAGTAGGAGATAAGACAGAACCCTAGGGAACACCACTAGTGACAGGGAAGAAAAAACCCAATATTGAGCGATTTGAAAGAAAGCTAGACATAAGTAATCAAAAGGAAGGAGAAACCCAAAGGTAGGGAGCTTGGATATTGACGCGTGCCGCCAATCAGTCAAATACCTTAGATATGCCAGGCGCCACCACACAAGTCTGTAGTTCAAAGTTCCTAAGGGCGGAAAAAGCTATAAATTGGTTAGATAGGAAAGTACAGTATATCACAAGAAGTTCTCAAACGTCGAAAGCCATACTGGTGATCTGAAGGAAGGAAATGATATTCCAGATGATCTAAAAAATGGGAGTTGAGAAGGGTTACAAATATCTTAGATAGAATACAAATGAGAGCTATAGGACAATCTAGTTATAAGGATAAGCAACCTTTCATCTGAATAGGTTGGACAAATATGAGCTTCAACTTGGCCAAAGAGAAAGTACTACTACCAAGGAACCACATAAGAATATAGTTGAATGAGAGGGATGGCGGGAGGCACGGATGCACTCTTCTCTAAACTCAAATAATGCCATCCGGGCCTCCCGCCTTCTTCAATGTGCATATATAGCTTCAGGAGGCCATGCATCGATCAAATGTAATCAAGGGCAAGGCATAGGACACCAGAGAGGAGAAGTGGAGGAAGGGATTACCAGAGTGTCATTTTCAGGGTTGAATAGGGGAAAGCAGAACACAGAAGTGCAGCCTTTTCAGTTTTGGTAGCCTATAGAACTAACTTGGAAGAGCAGATAAGAGGAGAAATACAGATTTACAGAAGTTGCTACAAGGTATTTTTTTGTCAAGAGAGATCAAGTTTGTCAGAATGAGAACCAGAGGTCGTTACTTTGCTATAAAAGTCACTTTGCTCGTCAAGTATCACAACATATATTCAGTTAGACCAGGTAGCTGAGACTGATAAGAGGGACGATATTTTTCCACCAATGTATATCTATTACAAATGTTTCGAGAACAAGCACGATCAGACCACTAGATTTTGAGAGAGAAAAGATTTATTCGAAGTAGGAATAAACCTGCTCATCCCATCAATGATTACAGCTCCACCTTATGTCGACAAAGCTGAAGCGTATTCAGAATCAAAACAGTCACTCCAGCTATAGGTGGCAGTAAACAGCAAGCCTAATAATCGGCCTGATTAAATTCAAAGAATAGTTGCGGGAGCAGGATGGAGCTGTTGGAGAGAAAGTATTAAATTTAAAATATATAATTTAT
>JABUQX010143368.1:12500-15000 GCA_015478945.1 Trachelipus rathkii | reverse complement strand
GTTTATTAATATATATTATATATATATATATATATATATATATATATATATATATATATATATATATATATATATATATAGTAAGAAGATGGTAAATATATATAAAAAAATAAAAAAAAATAGGCATATATATATATATATATATATATATATATATATATATATATATATATATATATAAGGTTAGAGGTAGCGGATAGCCGTGCATCCGCATACATGCGGATATCTCGTATCATTTTTCATACTATCCAGATCCAAATCGTAATTTTTTTTATTTTTTTTAAAAAAATCAATTTGTGATTTTTTTATTTTTTTTATTTTTTTCTATTTTTTCAGATTCGTAACGTCACGCGATATATAATTTGTAACATGCAAATTATATTTCGCGTGACGTTACGAATCCAAAAAATCAAAAAATATCAAAAATCAAAATCACAAATTGATTTTTTAAAAAATCAAAAATCACCAAAATGTCATCCCTGGTCGGATATTAGTAATTTACCCTACGAATTATGGGAAACGTGCGTAATGCTCATACATTGTATATATATATATATATATATATATATATATATATATATATATATATATATATATATATATATATATATATATATATATATATATATATATTTTAGTATAGCATAGAAAAACATATAGTGTATATATGTGATTGTAGTTATGTATAGTGTTATTTATAATATATATATATATATATATATATATATATATATATATATAGGGTGGGATGGTTTAAACCATTTGGTTTAAACCATTGGTTTAAACCATGGTTTAAACCACATAAAAAAAACCAATGGTTTAAACCATAAAAAAACCATGCATAAAATATTTAAAAAATGTATTTATTAATGGTTTTCTTTAGCATTTTGATATGGTTTTCTCAATTTTTCAATCGAAGAGTAACTGAAAGGCAATAAAAAATTTTCTGCTGATTTTTTGTGAGAAATGATTATATAGAGAGAGATATATATATATATATATATATATATATATATATATAGTATATATATATATATATATATATATATATAGTATATACATATATATATATATAATATTTGTAAATTTCAATATGTTTAAAAGCATGATTCTGTTTCGAGCTCTTTGAGGATTTCATTTTCACCCATATCACATTATTATTTCAGTGTATATTTATAATAAACTCATTTGTGGCGTATGGCCACAAATATCAACCAGTTGGAAGGCAATGACTGTAAACTAAGTGATGATGTTTATATTTGGAAAAATATGAATATGGAGCTAGAATAGCTTAATCCACCACTCAACGACAAGATTTAGCAAAAGTAAAAAGGAGGTATCATCAGGCAGTAACAGAAGCTCACTTATTGGAGTATATTTTTAACCCAAGATATCAGACCACAGTACTTGCAAAGGATGAGCGTTCAAAGCAGTGGAACGGTGTGAGTCAAAATTAAGAGCAAATTTTGGTTTCACAAAGTCATTGATGAGCCCCAGGTTGGGTCAAAGAAAATTCTTCTATATTCCTGGTACAGACTTCTCAAAGAAAAAATTAGATGAGAAGGCTGGTAGCAAATAGTAGCGATATTGTCAAATCTCATCAAACTGCTAATGTTGAAAGGGTATTTTCAACTTTTGAACAGCAACATTAGAAATAGGTTGGGAAAAGCTAAACCAGGGTTTTTGTATAAAATTCTTAATAATAATTTCAGTTCTCTATCTCTCTCACTCCCTCTCTCTCTCTCTCTCTCTCTCTCTCTATATAAATATATATATATATATATATATAGTATATAAATATAAATATATTGCATATAGTATGTAGTAGTAGTAGAGCAGGCAGCAGATATATACAGGTAATATATATATATATATATATATATATATATATATATATATATATATATATATATATATATATATATATATATATATATATATTTTTTATTATTATATATATATATATATATATATATTCCTAGTATTCAAATATAAAGGTAAATAAGAATTTATTTGTATATCATTATAGGTTAATTTGAATAAACTTTTTTTTTTTTTTTTTTTTTTGGTAAAATAATAAAGTATAACCTTTTTTTCAGATAGTTTATATATTATAATATACCCTCTTATTTTTTACTTATGAGTTTATGTAAAACTCAAAAATTAATAATAATTTTATACCAGTTTACACTTATCAAGAAAATTTGAAATTTAAGAATCTAAAGAAATTTATTAAGGAATTTTAAAATATGTGTTAGCACATGTGTATAACAGTTTCCAGTAGTGATTTTTGCCTTTAAAATCTATTAAAACCAATAAAAACTACATTAAAACCATCAAAATAGCATAAAAACCCAAAAAACAAAAAACCATTGGTTTATTTGTTTTTTAAAAAACCAATGGTTTTTGGTTTTTTTAAAAAACCATGGTTTTTTTCCAACCCTATATATATATATATATATATATATATATATATATATACTATATATATATATATATA